>CM054062.1:294173105-294282251 GCA_028641055.1 Alopecurus myosuroides | reverse complement strand
AAATTCAAATGATCTTGACAATTATTCTTGATTGGCCCAATGCAACCAACAGCGATATCAATTAAGCCATGGATGTGCCGAGATGGAAGATGCAACTCCGGTTCACATTATCAGAGATCAACAACAAAACAGAATATGCAATTGGTTAACATGAACAAATATTTGCATGCCCAAGCAATGTGCAGCGCTGCTCACTGTGAAATGGGTGTAACTACCACCACATCTGTATTCGATCGAGCTGTGGAAGCAAGGTAAAAAAAGATTACTACTCCTAGGCTGTGGCGCTGGTGCTGCCCAACCTCAAGGGAAGCTCAACGGGATCGCGCTCCGGGTGCCCACCCCCAACGTGTCCGTGGTCGACCTCGTCGTGCAGGTCTCCAAGAAGACCTTCGCCGAGGAGGTGAACCAGGCCTTTCGCGACGCTGCTGCTACTCTGCTACTCTCCTAGAATAGGAACACAGATCGATCTAGAGAGGAGAGAGAGAGAGAGAGAGAGAGAGAGAGAGAGAGAGGAGGGGGGAGAGAGAGTCGCGTACGGCCGCGTCGACGATGTTGCTGGCTCGGCGGCGGCGGCGGTTGCTCCGGGCAAAGAAGGCGGCGGCGGCGTCGACGATGCCGCTAGGGCGTGTACGGCGGCGTCGACGACGATGCTCCGTCCCTCCCCCTCCCTTGCTCGCCGCCCCTATCTTCCCTCACGTCTCCTTGCTCGCCGGCCCTCTCTCCCCTATCGCCTCCGCCGCCGTCTCGTTTCGTCTGGCTCGGGGTCGGGGACGGGGGAAAAACGCGAGCCCTAGCTAGCGTATTGCTTCGGAGAAGAAAACGGCCCAGTATCGGGGGATTCGGGGGAAACGGGGGGGATATACCGGGCCAAAACGCTACAAACAAATGGGCTTTTTGTCATACTAGGGGATTGGGGTTTGGGCCGGGATTATCCCTCCTTTTCCCTGGAAATACCCCGGAAACAAACGGGGCCTCAAGGGGTTTCTGACAGAAAAGCTTGAGGTAATCCGGAACATATCCGGATTGGAGCCCTTCACGCTCGAGAACCCAGCCCCCAAGGTGAAAACCCGACTTTAATGCCTTTATCTTTGATCTTTCCACTCGATACAGTTGATAACCCTTGTACTGACATTTTTCAGGCTGATGATGATTTTTGGAAAACCAACACCTCTCCTAGCTCCAAAAGTCCAGAGGAGCAAGAAGCTGCTAACTCGGACGAAGGTATTTTCCGGATTTTGTTTGGTTCCTTTAAGCTCACCATAACCCCTTCATTTCCAACTATAACTCTGATGATATCTAGAACGAGAAGATGACGAGGAAGAAAACTCCGATGGCAAAGTAGAATCTGCCAGCGACGAGGAGGAACTGGAGCCGACAATCAAAGTCGGATCAAAAAGAAAAACCCAAGAGGCCACCTCCAAGGTTTCATATCTCCTCCTTGCATTCAATTCGTATTACTTGAATGATATATATGAGCTACCTTGATGTTATTCCACTGGCCATTCTTGAAGGAGTCGCCCATGACCAAGCGCAGGTCAACTCGAAATCACCCGGGTGATGATGCCCTTAACCCGGGTATTTCATCGACCCCGACTCGGCGGGCTGGTAATTACCCTATCTTTTCTCGGTCAAAACATTCTCCTTGAACCATTCCCACATGACATCTAACTTGATAATTTTCCAGCCTCTCCCGAGTCCAGCGACGGATTTCCTTGTGACTTTGCGGTGAACACCGGGTAAAATCCTCTTCATGATGTTCCACCACATTTCATCACCCTTTCCTGACTGTGTATTTAGCTGCTCACTGACAACATCTACAGGGCCACGGTCGTTATCAGCGACCAAGAGGATATGGAGACCGAGGGCCCGGGTAAGGGGAGCCCGACTGATAAGACTACAGCCGCGTCTAGCGGCGAAAAACAAGCATCGCCGACAAAGCCGGACACACAAGAAGCCGAGTATCCGATTGCTTCCCATGCAAGCAAGAAGAACAAAGCCACCATCTTGGGTGCAGAAGAAGGAGCGTCGGATTCCGACACACAAATGACCCGGGTTCCGCCTCCCACTAAGAAGAAAGCTCCTTCTCGGAATTTCCAAGGCCCCGGGTCCTCTGATGCGAGCAAAGACACTTTTGATCAATTGATGAACACCCTCCTCACTATGAAGACTTCGGAGAGCAAGATCTTGGAGCGGATGGCTGCAGAGCACCAGGTAAGGACACTTGGTATCTCATATTGTATACCTAGTCCCCAAGTTCCGAGTATGACTTGCAAAAGTTATGCTTGGAACTTTACGCCATATTCAGCTTACCCTAATATCCAACTAATACTTGCGCTCCTTGCTACTTGCAGGCACAGATAACCCGGTCTGATGAAACTTTACTGAAGACCGAACAACTTCTTCTTGCCGAGATAAAACGAAGGGAAACCCTTGAAGATGACATGAAAACTTTGAAGAAGGATGTTTCCAAGTACAAGAAGAAGTGCAATGCCGCTCAGACCGCACTGAAGAAACTATCGGACCAAGTCACCGATACTTATCAGATCTTGCTTAGTAAGTTTTTGCTGCCGATTGGCTTCATGTTTTTTCTTTATTATATCATACTCGGGATTACTGATACGTTCTTTCTCTTGTTACAACTGTAGGTGCCAACCTTGCGGCCCCAGAGGAGGATGCCATTGTCAAGGCTAAAACCCTAAAGACCGTGCTCCGGACTTTCTTTGCCGGCACAAAATTTATACTGGATGCCGTGAAGTGGCCTACGGAAGTATATCCGGGTGAAGAAAATCTCATTCAGGCCTGCTCCACTGTGCCTGGCTGGATTGAAATCTGGAAACGCTCGTCATGCCGGATTGGAATGACCCGGGATTTCACCTTGGCCAAGGCTTTCTTTCCGAAGCTTGACCCGGCAAGGGTAATATCCGGGTTTCCCGAATTCAAGGCGGACGGTTCCAAATTTACACCCAAGGACTTCAAAGCCATACAAGCCGCAGTGCGTCCCTCGGCTACCACTTTGGCCGATAGCTTGGATCTAAACACAATTATGAGTGCATACGACGCTGATGGCAAAGTTGTTACGGAGGAAGCACCCCCGCCCTTTGATATCTTGGAGAAGTGGGTTTCTAACTCGGCCAAGAAGAGGGAGGCTACTGCAAAGAGAGAGGCCGAGCTAGGATCAGGTCCGTCTGCCTCCACACCAGCCGTCCCTCCACCTGTCCGCCCTGGTACAGTGAGTCCAGGTAAGGGTGCCGGGAAGGCTAAACAGCAAGCCCAGGACCCAGAGCCGGAAGACCGTACTCAGGAGGCTGAATAGGGCAGTACCATCATAATGCCTTGTTTACGTGATGCTTTGTATTCAAACTATTATGCTTTTGATGGTGCGCCTGTGCACTCCTGATACTGATGTCGTAACTTGTAACGTACTTTTAGTCCTTGATATACTTTGCGGCTTTCCTGGCCTTTTGATAAACGTATTGCTTGTCTATTCGTTGAGCTTTTTCTCGATACCCGATTCTCTATTTTGGCTCCCTTCGTAAGACTCGGTTTTCCGAGTACCAGGGGCTTTGATAAGTGGATTTTTCTTTAAGTCCCCAAGACTCGGATGCTAGGGTCTTTCGAACTGCGATAGCCAGGTAGTTTGCTTCTGTTTCGAAGTCCCCAGTCCCCATGACCCAAAGTCCGAGTCATGGGGGTGTGGCCTTTCTCAGAGAACAAATCGTTTTTTACCGAGTCGAAAACCTAAAGCCATTCCGCGGAAGTACTGAAGTTATGCTTGATAGTCATTGAGTTTCCGGCTATTAGCCTTGTACTCTGCATAAACTTGTGGTTTAGATGACCCTTTTGACTATCTTGTACTGTAAGCCGGCTTTCGCGTGGATACCATGTTGTTACATCCATACGAAAACAGGGTCAGACAAGTCCCATTGGGCTTCATGGCTGATTGCAATCGTAAGCGAACAAATCATGCCACTTTAGGGCGAGTCACATCGAGCTTAAGTAAGAAAAGTCAAGAAAATTTGGCTCCTTTGTCCAGTTATAAGATTGCAGCCGTACTCGTTTGCGAATAATCGGCCCCTATAACTTATAGGCATCAAGGCCGGGTCTTTCGGGTTTGTGGCTGGGCTACTTGAGCAACCAGCCCCCGAGACCTATATATGCTCAACGTTCTTAATGATACTGAAATATTGATGTCACATGGATACTACTTACTTGTAATCAGGCTGTAACGAAATAGGACTTGATAACCATCTCTTTATTGATGCGAGAAAGTTTGGATCAGCAGGCCGCCTCATTAAAAACCTTCCAGTCCCCTTAGGTACCCTGGGTAGGAAAAGAGCGCGTCTGAAACCTGCTGCCCGTTACATTGTTTAGTTCTCCATGGGGACCGGTCCCGGACTGGCGTGACCGACGCACATTCTCCACATGCTGGATTTTTTCATGATGAGTACCGGGTTTACTAACCGACCCGGGTGAGGTGTTTCCGTGACACGGCTGGTTGTGAGCGGCCGTGCAGTTTCTTCCTTTATAGCGGATTGCTTGGGGGAATCATCCTTGATAAAAGCCACCATTTTAGCATCTTGTGCTACTTTGGATTTTGCTCTTTCGCCTTCAGTACTCGGCCTTTTTGATGTGGTTCCATCCTCCGGGTCTGCTTGAGACCGGTAATGCTTGAGTTCTTCTTTTCTACAGGCCTGCTCGGCCATCGCTGCGTCTCCTTCGTCGCATTCAGCTGCTATGTCTCGATTTCCATGTATGGTAATGGTCTTCTTGGGACCCGGGATTTTTAGCTGTAGATACACGTAACACGGCCTAGCCATGAATTTGGCGTAAGCCGGCCTTCCAAATAACGCGTGATAAGGGCTGCGCAATTTGACTACCTCAAAGGTGAGCCACTCAACTCGATAGTTATCCTTTGACTCCCCAAAGGCTACCTCCAATGCGATTTTTCCCTCGGGGCACGCTGAATGACCCGGCACTATCCCATGAAAAACTGTTGAGCTTTTTTGTAGCTGAGACTCCTTGAGGCCCATGCGTAGGAAGGTTTCCCAATACAGTATGTTGATGCTGCTTCCACCATCCATCAAAACCTTTTTCAGCTCATACCCATTGACTTGTGGTGCGACTACTAATGCCAAGACTCCCGGGTGCTCCACTCTTTCTGGGTGATCCCTTCTGCTCCATGTTACCTCCTGTTCTGACCATCTCAAGTATCTCGGGATAGCTGACGAAACTGAGTTGACCGCTTGCTTCAGTATCTTTTTGTCCTTGTTAGAGCCTCCTGTGGTATGCACATGATATTGACCCAGTTGTTTGGGGTTAGCCTGGAAACCTCCTGCCCCCCCTTGGTTATTACCTTGATTTCCAGCCGCCGGGTTACCAGCTGTGGGTGGGCCGTTGCCCGGGTCTCCCCCTGGACCCGGTCCTCCTCCCCGTCCTGCACTTCGCATAGCTCTGTTCACTTCCTCATTTTTCCATCTTTGCAAGTCGGCGCACTGTTCCAGAGAGTGGTTAGCTGGCCTGCCGTTCCTGCTGTGCTTCGGGCATGCCATCCTGAATATGTCCCAATTGTTACCCGGCCTTGGCGGCCCTTGATAGTTTCCTCCATTGTGATTACCTCCGTTGAAATTTCCTTCTGCTCTGGGCCTCGAAGACCGGGCTTCTGTATTGGCGACAAACTCGGAGCCTCCTTCAAACGGGCGCTTATTCTGGCTATTCCCGTTATTACCCGGTGCTGATCCATTGCCGGTTCTTCCGTTATTACTTGTGTTTGCTTTTACCTTCTTGTCATCAACCTCCTCTTCTGTAGTATCTGTCGCAGCGTGTTTGTTGCACGCATCCATCAATTCTCCCATTGTAACTTCCGACGCATTTCGACTAGACTTCATGCGAGTTAACTTTTGCACTAAAGGTATGTACTTGCATGTTTTTGCCATGGCCTGTAGTGCATCCTTGGGCTGAATATCCGTGGACGAGTGAAGTATCTCCATGACCCGGCGCACCCAACTGCGTGCCGATTCTCCCTTCTTCTGGACGCACCGCTCTAGATCATCAATAGTGAACAATTTCCTGCACGTCCCATGAAAGTGCTTGACAAACGCGGTCTTCAATTCCTCCCAGGACTTGATTGATCCTTCCGGCAAATTGGTGAACCACAACTTTGCTGCTCCTTCTGACATCATCAAGTACATGAACTTTGCTTGGAGATTCTCGGATGCGTTGCGAATCGACATTGCCATCTCATAACTACTTAGCCATGTTTCTGGATCCATAGTTGGCTCATAATTCACTACTTTCCCTGGCTCTTTGAATTTTTCCGGGTAAGGTTCAGCTCTGATATTGTCCGAGAGACACTTGGGTCCCGCTAGAACGGTTGAGGCCGGTCTTGCTCTAGAAACGTGTGATATCGCGGGGGGCACGGCTGGGCGCGATGCTGCGGGAAGTCCATGCGCTGAAGACCCGGCCGCGGCCCTCCGGGCTCTAGAACTGTCCACGACAGCCTGTGCTGCTGATGCTGCCTGAGCGCGGGGAGGAGGGGGCATTTGCTGCTGCTCTTCCCTCCGCCGTGCTGAACTTGTTTGGATATTCCCTTGTTGTTGACTGACGTATGGCGTTCCATGCATACCACTTCTGTGATCCGGATAATTGGCTTGCTGTGCCACCGCAGTGTGCAACAGATCGATGGCTTGCCGAGTCCTCTCTGCATGGGGCGACTCTCCCACGGGGATATGATTTAACGCGAGTGTCGCCGCATACACATTGTCCATGGGGTTATTGTAGTGGCCGGCTGGTGCGCGGAATCGTGATGGTGGCGGTGGTGGTAGATCGTTTCCGGTCGTGACTCTGGTCTGTGGTGGGGGTAACCCGGCCCGTTCATTGGCCGGATGTGTCCCTGCTGTCGCCGGTTGGGGTGTGGTTCCCTGGTTCACCACTGGTATCGGCTGATCCTGAGGTGTGACAAATAAATTAGCTGGATTAATAACCCCGCCCGTTGCTGGTAACCTGGTTTGATGCCTTTGATGCACTCTAGACGTTTCCTCTCGGAGCCGAGTTTCTAGCGCATCCAGCTCACGCTGCCGCCTGGCCATCCCTTGCCTTTCTGTCTCTACCTGCCTTCTTTGCTGTTCCAGCGCACGACGAGCTACATCCAGATCCCTGACACGTTCCGCTGCGTTTTCCGGAGTGATAACCGTTGCAAGAACCGTGGGATCTAGAATCAGATTATTATCGAATAAAGCCGGGTGGCGCGGGTTTGAAGGACCCGCCCCTGGTGTCCGGTTTCCCAGGAATCCAAACGTGTTTGCGTGCAACTCCTCGTCTGCTGCACGGCTGGTTACTGATGCCGATTCCCCATCAACCTGGGCCAAAACCGGGTCTCCGTTAGCCGCGCCCTGCTGCTGGGCCACTGCCTGAGCCGCCCCGACTGATGCCGCGTCTGTGTTTCCTTGGTTGAGATTGGCCGCGGGAGCCGCATAGACTGCAACTCGGCGTACGATATCCGGTGTAAGTTCATGTTGTTCTTCCTCATCGTTCTCCTCCTCATACCGGTTTTCCAGCAGATCCAGGATAGACCCGGTATCACCTTCTCTTTCGACCCGGTCGCGCGGGGTCCATGCCGGCTCCTCCGGCTGTTCCCACTCCGCGATGGGTTCTTCTGCCGGATGTGTCGTTCCAATCGATTCTTCGTCATCTGATCGGATAGTAGTGGCTTCTCCTGGCACAGAATCAGATCCAATATTGTCAGGGATCGAATTGGAAGTACATACCATACCAATTAAGACGCTGATCCGGCCGATTGTCACGACGGATCCGGATTCGAGGTGATCCGACTCTAGCCCCCAGCCGGAATCGTCCACCATCTTTTCTCCTTTGTGGTCAACGCAGATTTCGCCGACGACGAGACTCTCCATGCTCTTCCGAGCTTCTCCCGTGATGTAAACACCTTTGGACGCAGGCCCCACGGTGGGCGCCAACTGTCGTGGGATAATCACGGCAGATGTTACCGGGGGTAACTGATCTTGGGGCAAGACGACACAGGCGTTTGGGAGAGGGTTTAGCTCAGAGGAGAACATGGTGCAATTCGATCTGGTAGCCGGCAATCAAAGTCGCCGAGTCTCCGATCTTGATACAATAACTCAACTCTGGGATTACACTGGATGCTCGATATCAAGCGATATTGCTAGGGTTCTTAGATCTCTGCCTAAACTAGACCTGGGGGTCGGTTTATAAAGCACCCGTACCCCCTGGCTTATTCTCCAAGGCGCATCCTGGATCCTACCCGGACACGGCGCACAAACCCTAACTTTCCTCTACCACAACCCACAACCCGGGTTACTGGGCCTACAAGCTGGGGCCTTCACTAGTTTCCTTATACTTAGCCGGATCCTGTACAACGTCCTTTGGGCCGGGTTACTCCTTGGAGTTTGGCCTACCGGGTTATCATCCCCCCATCAGCTGCCGAGAAGTTTCGGGGGACATAAATCTCTATTCCGGCACCCTACCGGGACGGGGAAGTGCCCCTGGATCCATTTCCATCGACTCCACCGCCATCTCCATCGCCGTTGCTGTTTCCTATGATGAGGAGGGAGTAGTTCTCCCTCGGGGATGAGGGGTCTACCGGTAGCTATGTGTTTCATCTCTCTCCCCCATGGTGTGATCTTTATTTGATCATGAGCTTTATAATCTAGTTGAATATTTAGATGTACTCTTCAGATGTTATGCTACTCAAGTGGATTTGTTATGAGATCTCCGTAGACACTTTGATCACGGTGTAAAGGTGACAGTGTGTGAACCATGTGGTTTAGCATGATATTTTGTGTTGGATGACCCTATGAAATTGTGGTGTTTTTCTAGTACCTTCTATGGCGCTCATAGTGACAGTGTGGGGTTAACTAGACATGGAAATGCGACTTTGAGGAGTGTTGTTACAGCCCTACGCAATGAATTGGTGTTTATTATTCGACCGGAGAGTGATTCGGAGTAGCATAGTGAAGAGATGATATTTATGTATTCAATTATGTTATCATTGTTGAGAGTGTCCACTAGTTAAAGTATGATCCCTAGGCTTTGTTTCTAAGAATTGATACACCGTTTTCAACCAGTTCTATTACATGTTTGTTTGCTGCCATTTTTATTTCAGATTGCTATTATCAGTTATACACATCCATATTACTTGTATTTCATTCTCTCTTCACCGAACTAGTGCACCTATACAACTGACAATTGTATTAGGTGTGTTGGGGGCACAAGAGACTTCTTGTATCGTAATTGTAGAGTTGCTTGAGAGGGATACCTTTGACCTCTTCCTCTCTAAGTTCAATAAACCTTGGGTAATCCACTTAAGGGAAACTTGCTGTTGTTCTACAAACCTCTACACTTGGAGGCCCAATACTGTCTACAAGAATAGAAGCGTGCGTAGACATCACTTGTGTATCTAAAAATTATTTTTACAAAAACCATGAACAAACTACTAGGCACCTGTAGTTTAAATTTGGCTCGTTTCCAACTGAATCGACATAAATTTGTCTTTTTCAAAAGAGGTGTATTTAAAGCTATTGAGAGGTAGTAATTTGGTTATTTGAATATAAAATGTGGTGTAATATCTTTATAAATTTATGTGGTAACTGTAACATATTTTTGGTAGGTGGTTCACAAAAAACCCGCTTTGACACTCCGAAAATGGAAATTGATATTTTAATCTGGAGAAATATAAACTTTCTTCGGCCACATTGTTCGTTGTTCCAATATGCATGTGTGTGTAGAATATGAGCACATTTCAACAAACTATGTCATGAGTGTGGCCATAACAAAATTGTGTGGTATAACTTTGTAACAATTATATGGTAGGTTCTTCACAAAACCCTCTTTTTTCGCACTCGTAAAATGATTTTTTTTCAAAATGCACATGTGATCTCATATTATTCAAAATCGGTGATTTTCAATTTGAGACTAAGATTTGATGGCTTATTTTCAAAATGGATAAACTACTTAATATAGTTATTGATATTTTCACAATTTTTTTATCTCAAAATTAAACTACTAATCATTGGTCTTGATATTTCCAACTCAATAGAAATGAATTATTTTTAGCAAATAATGACAGTCATTAAAACAAGCATATAGTCTTAGACAACAAATCAGCTAATTGTGTATGTTAAGACACCGTGTTGGGGGGTCAAGAACATGCTGGCCCTACCTGCAGCCACTGTAGTGTAAGGTGCACATGTAAGTAATGAAATGAGGGGTTGACCGGTGGAGGGAAAACTTTGGAAACAACAGCGTGGCCAAAAATTTAGATGATGTTCCGAATACCTGACCCTAGTTCCCCTCCCATTTTCTTCTGGCGCCGCCCCTCCCTTCTATTCCGTCCCACGGTTCTCTCGTCTATTTGTGCGCCGCCTCCTCGATCTAGATCCCCTTCCCCTTCCCTTTCCACGCCCTAGCCCTGGTTCCCCCTCCACGTGCTCTCCCATCCCCGCAGTCGGCGCGCCTTCCTCCTGATTCCCCGTCCAAGCGGAATCGACGCCACCGACGAACACTGCCTTCCACGCCACCGACATACGCCGCCTTCCCGCAATCCCCATTCCTTTCTCCAACGATCCACGGTCCACCCCTCTCCCTTCAAAGCCGCACGACCAGTGCTCCTCCGTGACGGTCTCGCTGACCGGATCTAGCCTATTGGGCCCTACCTAGCGGCGACGCTCCATGGCCGGTTGTCGGGTCACCAATGCCCCGGCGCGGTTCATGGTACCGAGAGATCCAAGCTTTGGGTTCTCCACCAGCACAGTCGACCGCTCGCTGGTCTCCTCCCTAACGTCTTCGCGACGGCAGGCAGACCGTGGACGCGGATGCACCTCAAGCCTGGATGTCCGTCTTCCCCGAGCATCTCCCGGACCTGCATCCCGCTGCTCCTCCTACCGGACATCCTCAACTCCACTCGCTTGCTTAAGGTAAATACCAAATTTCTTGATCTGCACCATTTCCTTCATGTCAACGCCATACAAACTTGATTCGTATCCGCTAGTACACTCAGATGTAAATTTTTTTTTGGGAGAAGATTTGTAATTGCTGCAAGTAGCTTCGGTATAGCTGGTTGAATAGATTCTTCACAGATGCTTGTTTGGGTGGCTGCTAGCTAGCTCTAGATATCTTGCTATAGCTTGGGTGCTACATGTGCTAGAGATTTTGCTCTTGTTTGTACATAGATGAGCATGATTTATTCACTAACCTTGCAAGTTCTGAACTTCTGATCAAATTTTGCAATTTGTTTGTGATGTTTTTTAGATTGCAGCAAGAAAAAATAAATAAATCTTGGTGTAAGTGTTGTATTGAAGTGAGATTCGAACCATTTATTCAATATTTCTCTTGCTTTGTGATGCTCTAGATGGGTATCAATGTGTTAGTTGTTTTCTTAAAATCTGGTACGGGTATCCATGGACAATGTGAGTGTCCATTGACCATGTGTAGGTGGATTCGGTGGCATTTATTTATACAGGAGGCCTATTATCTAAAAATTTACGCCTGGTGGAAGATCTAGGCGTTGAGCACCGAGATTTAAAACCTCCGAGTGTTTTGTCAACAAAACCTCCCCTGAGATCTAGACCCGCACGAAGCTGATAAAGGGTCAGAGAGTGAGACCCGCAGTTGCCCACGTAGGGGATGATTGGGAGAAGGATGTTTCTGAGGAGAATCGGAAGGATGGGTTTGGGAAGTACCGGCACGGCGGGCTGGGGACGAGGGGATACCCGGGTTGAGAGCATCCTCACCCGGGGAGTTCCGGGTTACCCTGCGCTTGACCGTAGGGGGCTCCTTCAAGTATGGCGAATCGGACAATCGTTGATTAAGTGCGCACATATTAGCAAATGAATACGGTTCGGAGGCGATAGAGGAATACGGAACCTTGAACACGACCCCTCGAGGTTTCCTCTTAGCTCCGACCTCAGCGTCCGGTTCTGCTTCATTTTCATCGCTTTGGGTCTCCTCCTGGTCTTCCTTATCCTCCTTTCCCTCCTTATCCTGCATTCCCGAAAAAACATAGTGTATAGTCGGAAAAAGAGAAAGGCGCGGGAAAACGAGTTAACAGAATGGAAATAAGCAAAACCCGGATGATACCTTCGTCCGAGTCAGCCGACTCTTCTTCCTCTTCCGAGTTTTCGGAAGGAGGGGGGTCTCGATCTTCCAGAAAGCGCTATCTGCCTGAAATAAAGGTGTGATAGGAAAGGTTAGTGATCGCATCAGGTAAAGTTACAAGAGTAAGGAGTTGGGGCAGGATCTTACCGCTGGGGCCGGGTTATCGCGAGTATATGGCTCCAAGCCGGCCATAGTCCGGATCACTTCCATCTTCTCGGTCAAGAAACATTTGATTATCTTGTTTGTATCAGCAGCCGGATAGTTCTTCAGTGAGTAGCGGAGTGAATCCATGGCGTGCCCAGAATATTCGTACTTCAGCTTGGGCCGGACGGAGTTTGGTTGGATCCGGAAGTTTACCCATGTCTTAACCAAGTTGAGCCCAATAAGGCCTTGGGCCGATAGAACAGCGAGCTTGGCAAGAAGGGGTTGAATGGACTGCCTATCCGACTCAGAAGCAAAAGCGTTAAATTTGTCGGAGAGATCAAGAAGGCCTTCGGAGAAACCCGGTAAAGTCTTTTCTCCGGGTGAAGAGGTGTCCTCACAGTAGAAGTAGGTCTTCTGCCAGTGCTTGACATGGGAGTTGAGGCTCAGAGTCAGCATCAGGGAGTTCTTCCGCCTCTGGATGGATACCCCGCTGCAAGCCAGGAGGGCCCCGTCGCCGCTTTCGCGGCACGGTTTGCATTGGAACAGTTCGAGAAATAGAGCAAGATTTGGGGGAATGCACAAGTATGACTCGCACAGGACAATGAAATGAGTGATATTTAACATGGAATTGGGGCCTATGTCAAAAACTCGGAGGCCATAGTGGCTTAGCAACTCGCGGAAAAAGGGATGACCCGGGGGACGGAATCCCCGGATCACGTGTTCGACAAAACAGATTACCTCATCAATAGCCGGGGAGGGCCGAGTCTCATCCCCCGGGACGTGCCAGTGAATATCCTCCCGGGAAGGAAGGACGCCCGACTCTGCGAGCTCGTCCAACTTTGCCTTGGTCACGGTGGACCTTGCCCAGTTGGCAGATATGGATTGAGTCGGCCTTGCCTTCGCCGGCTGTTTCCCCTTCGTCTTAGTGTTGACCTTGGGTGCCATGTGTGTGGTCTAAAAACAGAAGGTGAAGAGTGCAGAGTGTAAGTAACCCAAAAGACCCGGAAATTACAGATTATCCGGTTAATCGAAGAGCAACTGTGAAAGATTTTCGCAGATTGGATCTAGACGGAGAGATTTACGGAGAAATTAGTGACCACAAGTAATAGAGGTGTGCTATTGAATCTAGTTTAAGCATTGGTTGAGAAACAATGAAGCACGTGCCGTCTAATTGGTGCGGAGCAAGAAAATTATCTAAGAGCGGATTTAAATCGAATCTAATTCGAGTGAGATTGAAGGTGAGGTCAATGGAGCGAGATTGCTTACCGACGGGATCTAAAGGAGAGCGCGGCGGCGACAGATGGCGCAGTCGCGGTGGCCCTTTGGATCTTCCGGTGAGTTGCACGAGGGCGCGGCGGCGGTGATCAACGGCGGCGCGGCGCGGGTTGAGGAAGAGCGCAGATGGCGGCGGCTCGCTTCCGGCGGTGCGCCCGTAGACTCCGTGGTGGCGCGGCGTTGAGCTCGAGCAAGGGAGCACCAAGAGAGGAAAGAGATGGAGAAATGGAGCGCCCGATCTAGGTTTACCCCTAAGGCACTTATTTATAGGAGCGGGTGGAGAGCCCTAGACCTAAGGAGCGGGAGCCAAAATTTCGGAAAGAGATACCCAACCGAATTTTTTGGGATAAGCGTTGAGTGCTCGAGCGTGATATCCAGAAAAGATCAGAGCAAATCGCCTCCGCGATATCCGGATTAATTAGCGAACAAAGTGAGCCGGGTCTTCTGTGTTTTCCTCGGAGTGTTGACCCGGGAAAATGACGCTGGACTTGGAGAAAGCCGGGTTATTATATGGACCACCTGGGGAGCTAGGCCTAGCTGTTTATCAAAGCAACCTAACCCGGTCTTTTATGAACTTGTGTGTTTGTTATTTTTGCAGGGAATAGCATGCGCTTCAAGGAGGATCCCGTGAAGCCCAAGCTATTCTGGGGACTACTGATGGAGGGATGATAACCCGGTAGGCTAATACCAAGGTGTAACTTGGCCCAAAGGGAGCTGCGCAAGACCCGGCTTAAGGAAAAGGAGTTTCTAGAAGGCCCAAAGAGTATAGGCCTCGTAACCCGGATTGTGGGTTTCGATAAGGAAACTTAGGGTTTGTATGCGGTGACCGGGTAGGACTCCGAGTATGCCTTTGATAGGAAGCCAGGGGAGCCGGATATTATATAAGCCGGCTCCTAGGGTTAGATTAGACACGGGTTTTTCTAGCTATTCGAGTATCCTTTGTAATACGAGAGTTGAGATTGTGAATATAGATCGGAGACTCGGCGACTTGATTGCCAGAGCTACCAGATCGATTATCAGCATGATTTCCCCTGAGAAAAACCCTCTCCCAAACACCAGAGTCGAATTGGCACAAGATAAGTTACGCCTGGTAACGTCTTCCGTGATTATCCCACGACACCGGCGTTGGATTCTCTCTAGCGGGTTCCAAGACTACTTAGAGCCTGAAACTCCCGGATTTGACGGAACTAGGGGAATATTGCCAAGAGGTGGACCCTAACATTTTATTTGGTGTTCCTTGGGCCTAACCTAACACAACCAAACAATCGGTTCCACTTTTCTACCCCCTTCCGGCTCACGTAGAGGGGCCAAAACGGCAGTTCCGCCTTTTCCCCAACGGGGCTATGGTTTCTCCGGAAGGGGGCTCCGGATTGTATGAATGCCACCAAATCGCATCGTACGACATACCATGTGTGTTATAGTGTGTCATTGTATTGGATACCCGAGATTACCTCGCTCTCTGTGTTAGGGCTTCACCGACGTCGGATTCTCTCTAGCGTGTTCCATGACTACTTAGAGCCAGAAACTCCCGGATATGACGGATTTGGGGGAATATTGCCAAGAGGTGTCCCTACCATCGTATTGGGTGTTCCTTGGGCCTAACCTAACACAAACAAGAAATTTGTTCCACTTTGCTACCCCCTTCTGGCTCATGTAGAGGGTGAGAACGGCAGTTCCGTCTTTTTCCCCAACGGGGCTATGGTTTCTCCAGAGAGGGGCTCCAGATCGTCTGATTGCCACCAAACCCCATTGTATGCCATACCATGTGTGTTAGAGTGTGGCATGGGTATTGGATGACCAAGACTCCCTCGCTCTCTGTGTTAGGGCTTCACCGGCGTCAGATTCTCTCTACAGGTTCCAAGACTACTTAATTAGAGTCCGAAACTCCCAGATCTGTCGGGACTGGGGGAATATTTCAAAGAGGTGGGCACTAACATTGTCTTTGTGTTCCTTGGTCCTAAACTAACACAACCAAGCATTTTTTTCCACTTTGCTACCCTGTTTTGGCTCATGTGGAGGGGCCAGAACGGTAGTTCCGTCTTTTTCCCCATCAGGGCTATGATTTCTCCAGAGATGGGGCTCCAGATCGTCTGAATGTCACCAAATCCCATTGCACACCATACCATGTTTGTGAGAGTGTGGCATGGGTCTTGGATTCCCAAGATTCCCTCGCTCTCTGTGTTTACGCTTCACCGGTGTCGAATTCTCTCTGGCGGATTCCAAGACTACTTATAACCCGAAACTCCGGGATCTGACGGAATGGGGGAATTCTGACAACAGGTGGGCCCTACCATTTTCTTGGATGTTCATTGGGCCTAAAATAACACAACTAAGCAATTGGTTCCACTTTGCTACCCCTTCCGGCTCACGTAGAGGGGCCAGAACGGCAGTTCCACCTTTTTCCCAACAGGGCTAGGTTTTCTCCGGAGACGGGCTCCGGATTTTTTGAATGCCACCATAACACATGGTGGCATAAGATTACCTCACTCTCCGTGTTAGAACTTCACCAGCGTCGGATTCTCTCTGGCGGGTTCCAGGACTACTTAGAGCCTGACTTCTTTCTTTCTGTGTTTCTCTCTCAAATTGACATGCACTATTGGCCCGAAACTCCCGGAACGGAGAAACAGGAGGGAATCTTGTGAAGAGTTGGGTCATATCATTGTCTTGGGAATTACTAGTGTCCACCCTAACACATTCAAGAAAGTAGACAATCATTTATAAAAAAGGCACGATATCACTAAATAATCAACACAATTTAGATAAGTTTGGTTTTCAAGAAAATGAATCTGCATTTTGTCTTTCCAACAATTCAGGGGAATTGTTTTTATGCTGTCAGATCAAACGGTGGAGTACTTTGTGGTTAAGTTATTATTATTCTGTATTATTTTTTTCATTTCAAATTATTTTTCTTCTCTTTTGTGAAATGTTTTTGGTAACTGGCGCTATGACGGCCCTTTATCTCACCATCTTCCTGAGCTTCCCCTCTCTCCGTCGGCGAGTTTTTTTTTCCGCCGGGACATCGACAACACCGTGGCGACCATCCTCAGCGGGACATGACATCAACAACACCGCGACGACCACTGTCGCTAGGATCTTCATCGGATTTTTTTTAGATCACCGCGTGCGTCGTCCTGTCCTCTTCAAGGGCTTTGGCAATGGCGGTAAGATGATATCTAACCCTCTTATCCCTTGTATGTATCATAGATCTCTAGATTGAGCTCGATTTTTCTGCGTAGCACGACATGCACGGTAGATCTGCATGTTTTTACTGTTCATTCTGCATCTCTGCTTTGTTGTTTCTCCTGTAGACGTGGTTTTGTTCTATGGCTTAAGTTTGGGATATCCGGCACGCTTCGTTCATCTATTTCCACCATGATTTCGATAGGTTATGGTTTAATTCCGTACCCGATTTGGGTGCTTCAGTTAGATTAGGCTTAGATTTGGTTTTTTTTGCGTTCACGACTTAGATTTGGTATTTTTTCAAGGTTAGTTCAACTTTGGCCAATGATTAACACTTTGGCTAATGATTTACCGAGGCCAGGTGCTAGGAGTGACTCTACTTGTTGTACTTAGAAACTCTGAGGTAAGATTCATTTTTTCTGTGCATTTTCTATTGTTCCACCTGTTTTCCTTTTGTGTATCCTAATTTATCAACATGATGAATGCTCCTTGTTATATGCCGATGATTTAAACTAGGCCATGGTAAAGGCAAAGAGAGGGGTACAATACCTTGTAGTGTATACAATTTGAGTATTTGTATTCGTACATGCTATTGAAGCTCTCTTTTTGCCTTGGTTTGCATGGCAATGATATATGAGGCTCGTATTACATTTCTATTGTTCCACTTTTCTTTGCCTTGAATGTCCTCCTTGTTATATGCCAATGATTAAACTAGTCCATGGTAAAGGGAAAGAGAGTGTCTATAATACCTTGTTGTGTATACAATTTAGTATTTGTATTCGTACATGCTATTATACGCACTCTTTTATCCCTTGGTTTGCATGGCAATGATATATGAGGCTCGTATTACATTTGTTTCCATTGTTCCACTTTACTTTGCCTTGAATGTCCTCCTTGTTATTTGCCGAGGATTAAACTTGGCCATGGTAAAGGGAAAGAGAGTGTCTATAATACCTTGTAGTGTATACAATTTGAGTATTTGTATTCGTACATGCTATTATAAGCACTTCTTTTTTCCTTGGTTTGCATGGCAATGATATATGATGCTCGTATTACATTTGTTTCCATTGTTTCACTTTTCTTTGCCTTGAATGTCCTCCTTGTTATATGCCGATGATTTAAACTAGGCCATGGTAAAGGGAAAGAGAGTGTCTATACTACCTTGTAGTGTATACAATTTGAGTATTTGTATTCGTACATGCTATTACAACCACTTCTTTTTCCCTTGGTTTGCATGGAAATGATATTTTTGGTTCGTATTACATTTGTTTCCATTGTTCCACTTTTCTTTGCCTTGAATGTCCTCGTTATATGCCGATGATTTAAACTAGGCCATGGTAAAGGCAAAGAGAGTGTCTATAATACCTTGTAGTGTACACAATTTGAGTATTTGTATTCGTACATGCTATTATAAGCTCTTTTTCCCTTGGTTTGCATGCCATGATAAATGCTAGGAGATCAGATACAATATGTGGAAGTGATACAAGGCAACATCTTGTATTACTTCCTGGTATTGTGTTCGTTCTTCTAGCAAGTGTGGCCAATGTGTTTATGAGCCTTGTTTTACACTTTTTTTTTGCATTGTTCCATATGTGTTTATTCTGACTGCATGCTACAATGAATTCTAGGGATGCCCTTTAGTTCATGATCACCTAAGTGTTTATGAGGCTTGTTATCACTATGAACAATTTATGAGCTGATTTGGTCAATGATGATGACTTTGACACATGTATATTTGAATGATGCCTCATTGTCTCCACCACATGGCCAGCAAAAGTAAGAACCTGACACAAATAGATGTGCCATGTCTTTGCTTTTGCTGGCCCACATGGTGTAGCAAAGTTGTGTATGCTTGTTGCGTCTCTATGTTCCCTGACGCAAATGAGTACAGAACTATGACAATAGATGTTGTTTCGAATGTGCATGATCCCTTTAAGTTGATGATTAAAATGTGTCACCATATCATTACAATGAGGGTTCCATACTATCTTGTGCAATGTACAAGCACATTCATTATGCATTGCTCTTGGTAGTGTAGAATTACTTCTTGGATAAACATGGTTGTGCTTTTATTATGAGGCATTACTAGTGTTCGTAGTTCGGCCCTAGTTTTATATAAATGTCTTCATTAAAGAATTGTTCCTTTTTAGAACCAATCTGCTTATATGCACATTTTGTAATGTCTGCTTCTTTTTTCTTGATTAACAGGGTATTCCATGCCCTGTATGCAAGAATAATTGCCCAAATGTTGATCCTTCTGCATCCAAGTTTGGTGTTGTTGTACAAGAGTGTCACCTCAAGTCAGTGGTAAGAAAAAAAATTCTTCTTCTTACACTTGTATTATGTTTTTTGTTTTATTACAATATCTAATTTCCACGTTTCTTTTTATTTATGATGCACATGTTCTACTGTGCACTGCTCGGATAGCATTCAAAAGGTTAGTAGGCGAGCAGGTGTTGTTTAGTTCCCATGGCAGGAAGTACACCTTTCGTGTGTCAAAAGAACAGAGCAAGACCCGTTTGCACGGGACACAATGGGATTGGTTCATCGAGGAAAAGAGCATCCCCGTGGGAGACATACTAGTGTTTTCTATGATACCAAGGCCCACTATCTACGTTGTTATTATTGGCGACTCCCAAGATGAATCACTTTGCATTGCAAGCGAAGATGACTCATTTCAAGCCAAGATGACTCAATTTGCAGCGTAGATGGCAGTTCTGATGATGAGATGAATGGTGAGGATTCTAGCAATTCTGATGATGAGGTCCATGATGAGGATTCTGACAATTCTGCTGATGAGGGGCATGATGATGCCAACATCGTATATGCCCAAAGAGCCAATCTCGAGAATCACGAGAAGAACCGCCTGGCCCAGCTTCTAGCCCTTGGACCCTATGCTGGGCTTCCTTTTGTGACTCGTTTCACGGTCACAAACTTGCAGCACTATATTATGGTATGTATCTATAAGACGCCCTCCTCTTTTTGCAAGTAAATTTTTAAGAACCTTGAGAAGGTCTGCTAATATGGTATGTTATCTTTCATGCTTAGAAACTACCGAAGTTGATAGGACAACACGATGGCCTAGGGAATCATGGCAGGGTTGGCCTACGCCTTAGAGCAGAAGAGCATGTCACCACCATTACTTACAACAAGAAAATGGACGCCCACATTATCCTCGACAAGCTGGTGTGGATGGTTTTCGTCCAAGGCAATAATCTTATATTTACTAATTGGAGGCACCGTAAAAGCCTCCACGTTAACTCTCACGTAGTGAAAAATATCATCCGCACGATCAGCTGATGAAACATCAACAACCATTAGATTGATTATGCATAGCTGCCCCGCGCCGACTCCACCAGGCTGCATGTCATTGATAAAAAAAAATCCTACGCTCCGTCCCATGCCCTAACTCTCCAACAGTACCAAGATAATATCATCGCTGGCCGCCGCCGTCTCCCTTCACGCTTTCACGGGAAGCTAGACGCATAGAGACTTCAGGCGCTGTATCATGTTTCCTCTAATCCACGACATGATGTCAGGTAATATGATTTTGTGCCGTTTGTCAGGTTGTATTCCCGCTCTTTTTTTTTTGCCCAGCGTTGGGACCAACACTACTGGAAAATCGAACGCCGCCGAGTATCTCAATTTTCGCCGAGTGCAACTTTACGGGATACTCGGCGTACACAACGGAAAGCCGAGAAGACCAAGGTCACACTCGGCGTACACAAAACACTCGGCGTATACAACTTTTGCCGAGTGGCCACTTTCAGTCCCACTCGGCAACTAATGTACACTCGGCACTAACTACCTTTGCCGTGTGTGCCCTGCTGTCAGCACTCGGCAAAGACAAAAATGTCGGCTTACAACCTCAACGACACTCGGCAAAGGACCCGCTCGGCAAAGAGGCAGGACACGTGGCATTTCCGAGTCTGCAGAACAGGGTTTTCTACTTTGCCGGGTGTCCCTTGAACGGGGATTCGGCAAAGATACCTTTTTTTCCCCAAATGTTTGCCGAGTGTTTTCTGCACAGTACTCGGCATACATGTTGTCAAAAATATTTTGGTTCCGCGTGATTTCTTCCCACCCACATTTTGAATCTTTGCCGAGTGTCCCAAGGTGGTACTAGGCATATGTACGTCAGTCCATATTTTTTATTTCTTCCTGCCCCGCGTTTGAAACGTTGCCGAGTGCCCAGTGATATGACACTCGACATATAGACCAACAGACCAAATATTTTACTTCTTCCCGCCCGTGTTTGAGACTTCGCCGAGTGCCCCGTGACATGACACTCGGCAAAGAAGTGAAAGAAGCACACAATCCGTGTGCCTATCTTTGATCCACCGGCTCACAATCACTTGAAAGATCCAACGGCTCGGAAGAGCTCGAAGAAAACACACGATCCGTGTGCTTCTTCCCTCAATTTCTCACTATATAAACACACATGCATCTACCTAAGTTGGCACATATCTACAACCCAGCACTCTCCCATATCTTCCACCGTACCCACTATAACCTACTCGGAGGCGGAGGAGCTCTGCGCCTCGAACTACCCCTGCCCTCCCGGGTACGGCGTCCCCGCCGGGTGGATGCTGAGCGCCGGAGGCGTGCCGGTCCCTCCTGTCCCTCAAGGTGTGGCGCGTCGGGCGGCCATCACGAACCACTACTACTTCGAGCAGACACCGGAGCAGCAGACGTATCCCCAATGGGATCCCAACTACCGCCCAACTTGGGACGCCTTCTTCATCAATTGGCGTGAGAGGGCGCTCGCCAGGTACGATGAGGACGGCCCGCCTCCTTCGAACTTCAACGAGGCTGGTCGTCGGCTGTGGTGGCGCGTATAACTCGTCCGACGTCGGTGAGGCCCCAACACAAAGAGTGATGGTATCTTTGGCACCCAAGACCCATGAGACACTCTAACACACATGGCATGGCAAACCATTGGTTTAGGTGGGATTCCAACGCTCCGGAGCCCCTCTCCGGAGATACCCTAGCCCCGGTGTAGAAAAAGACGGAACTGGCGTGCAGCCCCCTCTGCGTGAGCCGGAAGTGGGTAGCCAAGTGGAAATAGTTTTCATAATCGGCAACCTGTTTTGATCATTGTGAGGGAGACCGATGACACTAGGTTGGAGGAGGTCATTGAGATGGGGGTGATATAGAACCGGAGCAAAGGATAGTCATTGGGGGTGAAGATACTAGGCTGTTACTGAGTTAGGCCTATGAACTTCTTATTTTGTCTGGCTGGAGTGTAATTTCGTTTGTTTCCTGGACTTGTTAAGGTTTAGTTTGTTTCGTGAACTTCTAAGGTATATTATCGTTGGTAGATCCCTCGTGCTAAAACGTGAGTAAAGATCAAATCGCTAATAGATGCTAAAAACTCGAGTTTAAATCAAATCCCTCGTGTTGGCAGATCGTGGAACTCATCACTGAAGAACTCAACAAAATCCAGGCAAGCCAACAGTCACTGAACTTCTCGACCTCGTCTCTATCGCATAAATACGACCAAGCACGAACCAGGCAACCTACCCTCTACGTCGCCGACACAGCCCCCGACCTCCCCCCATTCTTGGCACTGATTACTGCACACCGCCACAGCCCCCGACCTCCCGCTCACTCTCGTCACTGATCCACCCGATGGCGCCGCGTGTGAGAGTAGCACCGGCTTCCGAGGTGTGCAGGTGCGGCCGTCTAGGCGCTGGTCCATGGAGATCACACACAATAGCGTGCGGTGGTGGATGGGCACCTTCGACATGCTCAAGCTCGCCGCCTGCGTGTTCGACGTGGCGGTGTGGCGGTTCGGCCGCCCCCGCACCGAGCTCAACTTCCGGGACGTCGAGGGCAGGGAAGTTACCGAGTTCCTCGCCCCAGATATGAGGATTGTGACCTGCAAGGAGGAGCAGGAGAACTGCCACGCTTTCGTGCAACTGCGCATCCACTGGGACGATGAGGCCACGATGGAGAGGTTCCGCCATGATCACCCAGATCTGGTACATGCGCAGTTGCGGCTCTGTCGCACCTGGACTTCTAGAGGATACACACAGCCCGCTAAACAGTAGATAATTGGCTTACGGGGCCTACCTGCACCCGCATCTCAATATGAGTAGGCCAACACGTAAACGTGTGACAACCATCCTCTACTATTCATCGTCTGTGAAACCATCCAATAGGAATCCGAATACTTCCATTGACGTACTTCATAACATACACACATGGTACGTCAACGGCATTTGAACAAGTGATATCACAACAAATCTCTAAGATACAAAGAAATAGAAATAAGTGGCAAAAGATCTCACTAGAGCAGAGATAGCAAATACAGTCATGCAGAGGACACATATCCCAACAAGTCATCATTACATCACAGCGGAAGCATCCAAAGTGTCTGAGTACAGACAAGATCCAAATAGGCCTAAGAGGCCGAAAACGAAAAGAACAGAGCCCATCCACGAAGTCTCGGATCCTGCCCGGGTCCGCTATCTACTCGTCGGCAGCCTCGTCATACTCCACGTAGTAGCCACCATGGGGATCCTCGGAAACGTAGTCTGCAGAACCAACAGCCCCAAAGGGGTCAGTACGGACGAGTACTGGCAAGCAAGACGCACAAGATACCAAAGTGTACCCGACAACACCAAGTACAGATGCTTTGGGTTCAACGGAAGATAGGGGATACAAAGGTGCGGCAGCGAGCTGCACTAACCAACTACAGAGACACGCTACAACATCCGGCTAAAAGAAAGGGATAAGATAGCGCATCGGAGCCAACTACCACTAACCTCAAACAAACCCATCCTGGATCTCGCCCCTTATCCAAAGAAGCAATCCGAGGATAACCCACACAGTTGGATTAATGAAGGTTCAGGTTGTTGTGACAATATGCCTATTACTAGTCACATTATTATTAATTAGGTGTAAGTTGTCTAATCCTTGTTAGCCAGCCCTATCACCAAGTCATCCATAACCGCGGACAACACGGCTTCTCGAGAAGATTTAACCCTGCAGGGATGCACCAATTTGGTCGTACACGTAAGAATAACCCGCCAGGCGGGGATCAAACCCACCAAGCAGGCCACTCAACACAACCCAACTCTTCTTCGCATCAAGCCCAAAGAACCACGTGTTGTGCGTGCGCGGCTAATCGCGCCCCCACGAAGAAAAGGGGGACCCTCATAGCACTGGAAGACCACGCCGCCCTAAATGCCGACTACCAAAATTCCACCCTGGCGCCAAGGGTTCGTACCTGCAAATGCGTCCATTAAATGGAAAGCCCGAACTAAGTGTGGCGATTTGGACGAGATGCGAACCGAATCAGAATTGCGGGGGGCGCCCATACACGCTTCCCACATGCGGTTAGCGCGCTCATCATGGATTTAGAGGACAACAACTTTTCCTGAGTTCGACACTAGCAGGCCTCAAAACCATACCCGGCCTCCTGCCGGTGCCTTATCATCAAATTAGCATTACCTCAAACATTAACAGGTTGTTGTTTAACACATCGAGCCCCCAAAACATAATAACTATGGTTAAAGAAAATAACGGACATCAGACTCGAGCATAAACAACGCTAAGCATGCTAGTAAGACACAGGCCAACAAGCAACAGGGTTATAGGTGTGGAGGAGAGGCTATTTCAGGGTTACAGGATAACATGTGATAGGATCGGAACATAAGCAACGAATCATAAGGCTAGCAGATTAGACAACGGAAAGTATCGGTATCAAGTGTGATACGGAAACAATGGTTCAGGTGAGTGAATACTTGCCTGCAAACTCAGTAGCCTGGTACTGGGCTAACTCCTCTGAAGTGGAATCGTAAAACTCGTATGTCTCAACGTCGTCGTCTATTCGAGAAGAAGCAAACAAACAACGAAGAGAGACGGACAATCAATAACATGGCATAATGCACAAACATGGGATGATGCATGACATTTTAATGCAAGTAAGAGATCATGGACATGATCATCAAGTTAAATGAGTGTCCCAAATAAGTTTGCATTATTTGGAAACCTCTCATATTTATCTTAGTAGCCTATTATTAATTTTAATAAGACCAATACATCAAAAGTATTCCCACATGCATGAAATGACGCTTTTCTGTTATTAATTGAAGTTCTTTCCATTTTGGTATAGTTTCCATAATTTTTGGGTGAAGAAAATAATAAATAAGAATTAATTCTTATTGTTTTCATTTCTGCCATTTTTGGTAAACAATGTAAAAAGAGGTAATTTCAGTTACAAAAGCATGCGAAATACTTGAAAACACGCGGACAATGTTTCACTGAACATTTTAAGCCATTAAACATAATTTTTGGATAATCATTGAATTTATTATGCATTTTTCCATAAGCATTTTATTCTGCCCCTTTTAGTAAACAGAGGGAAACATGTTCAAATTTAATTCAATTGTGACCAAATAAAATACCACTGTGTAGAGTTTGTTAAGAAAAAAATTTAGAGCCCAAGTTTGCTCAATTTGGGTGAACAGAACTCAAGTTATGAATTTTGCAAGATTTCAGTTTTTATTCCATTTTCTGTATTTAAATATTTAGTGCACAAATTATTACAGAAATATGTTGACATTTTTACATATTTCGAAAGTGCTCACAGTTATGAATCTACAGAAATTTGAATCACCAAAATTGGAGCATTTATGAATATTTGGTGGAATTTACAAGTTAAGATTTTGATCTGCTTTGGGGCTGGGCTGCGGGAAATAAATCCCCATTTTCTGTATTTAAATATTTAGTGCACAAATTATTACAGAAATATGTTGACATTTTTACATATTTCGAAAGTGCTCACAGTTATGAATCTACAGAAATTGGAATCACCAAAATTGGAGCATTTATGAATATTTGGTGGAATTTACAAGTTAAGATTTTGATCTGCTTTGGGGCTGGGCTGCGGGAAATAAATCCCAAAAAAAAAGGTTGGGCATATTGCCTCTGCCGGGGATCGAACTCGGGTCTCCAACGTGAGGTCCAGGGGCAACAACCACTGCGCCTTTTGTGCGTTTGTGTGTAGTTTCAGATCTGAATGCTTAAGAGGTTTTTGTAGCGCGCTAACTGAACCAAGAAGGAAACATGGACGGACTTGGACGTAACTGAACCTGGACGCACGGGCAGTGCCGGCGACGGTCAGAACTGACCAGCAGGCGGCGACTACGATGCGCAAACCAGCGGGGAAACGGCGAGAATCGGAAGAGGAACTCACCCTCGTCGCGTGGGTGCCCTCGGGGTGGCCGGATATGGATGGAGACGGCGGCGGCGAGCTCGGCGAGCGGCGGCCGGCCGCGGGAAAGACGATGGCGATCTCCCCAACGGTGGCGGCGGAGATGGGAGAAAGAGGGAGGAAGGCTAGGGTTAGGGTTGCCGTGCGGCTCGGGGAGTAGATAAGGACGGGGGGAGCAGGTAGGGGGCGACGTGGAGGTTTCCCCTCCACAGGAGCTTACCTGCTCTCGTCCGTACGAGGAAGACGACGCGAAGGGGTGCTTGGGCCTGGGGTCGTAGGTGGCCTGGGCCGGCCTGTTGGCTAGCCTGGCTGCCTCCCCCTTTTTTTATGCTATATTTATTTTTCTTTCTTCTTTTTTTTTGTAGAAAAGAAAAGAGAAGGAAAAGAAGGGGTTTTTGGGATCCAACAATTTTGGTGATAAATTTTTATAAGTTCCTTATTGAAAAAGCCCAGTTGCACCAACTTTTGTTTTTCAAAATTTTAAATATTTGTTGATGTTTGAATTTTAAATGAATTTGCTTGAGCTTTGCAATAATTGAATTATTTGAAAAAAATTAACCAAGTCACTCATTTGGAAAATCAAGTTTATGGGAAGCAATTAAACTATTTGATTTGAATATTTTATTTGAAAAGTTGTAACAGACCAAGTGTGAAACATATTGATTTGAATTTATTTGAAATTTGAAATTCCACACATGAATGCATTATGATGACATGATGCAAGACTTAAATTTAACCAGATTCAAAGCAATTGGGATTGTTTTCATACTTGGGATGTTACAGGCTCGATGCTGAGAGGGACGCGAAGATGCGAGCTCATACATCCCAGGGGGATCTGGCCCCTCCACCATCGTCGGATGAGGAGATGGACGGAGCATTCTGGGAGAGCCTTATGCAAGACTTTGATTACGATGCATTCTGGGGTGATGTGTAGTGTTTTAGAGTGTGGAATATGTTGAAAACGTGTCAAAATAATCAAAATTTCGACGTTTTATGTGTTCATTGAAGTTTCAACATTTCTTTTTTCTTATTTTGGGTTGCAACTGTAGTAGGATAATTATGGGCTACGGTGTGCTATAAGGCCCAATAAAAATGGCCTGACAGAAGAGGGCCCAAGAAAGTGCCATCATGGCCCAAGTCTGGAAACAACCGCTCTTCCCCTCACCGTTGTAACCCTGGCAGCACGCCACACGTGCGTTGGTGACTTCGTCGCGATATTGTGAACGTGTTGCTTTAGTTCGGGAGGCCAGTTATTGCTCCGTCGTACATGCGGCTCCTCCGTTCCACTCCCCCTCCTGGTATATAAATAGATGCACTATTAAGTTCATCCTCTATCTGCCTCACCGTCTCCCCTCAAGCAAAAACCTTTGACGTAGTAGTTGCTCGAGCGTTCCTCCAGGAGGCCATGGCTCTACCGGTGAAGCAGTCTACTTCCCTCATGTAAGTTCCATTTCCGTTCACGTACTTCTGACCCGTTTCTGAATTCCTCGTGATTTCAGCTTTCTTAGATCCGTTTCTGAATTCCTCGTGACTTCATCTTTCTTAGATCCGTTTCTGAATTCCTCGGGATTTCATCTTTCTTAGATCCATTTTTCCTTTTAGATTAACACCAACTTCCTATCATGCAACTATCTAGAGGACAGTTGAAGCCGAGGAGAGGGTCATCTTTGCCGCTCCGGCGGAGAGGGTACCATCCTAGAAGTTGAGCTTGAGAAGGCCTTGAAGCTCGCCCACGACAATCTCAAGAAGGCTCGCGATGCCAGGATGGAGCAGGGCGAAGCTTCCCTCGCAGCGTATCGGAAGTTGATGGATGATATGTCAAAGATGATGGCCAGCAACCTCGAACTGACCTCCAAGGTTGGGAAACTGAAGATGATTTAGCCCTGGCAGAGCAGAAAACTCTGCTCGCTCTCCTTGCAGCTGCGAGGGCCTAGGCAAGGGAGGATTCGGTGCCATCGGAGGATCCAGTGCCATCAAAGGAGTTGTCGCCCCCTACTGATGTTCTTTTAGTCCTAGCTAAAGTTCTCTCGCCGTACGTGCTTCAAAACTATATATATATATACATGTATATGTATATATATATATATATATATATATATATATATATATATATATATGTGTGTGTGTGTGTGTGTGTGTTGACTGCTGCCCCCGTGCTTCTGATGTTCTGCTTAGATCGACAATCTCGTTGGTTGTATTGGGTGGTTTCTATTAATATGCAGTCTATGTTTATTTTTCTTAAGATAGACAATTCGAGTTCACAATATGGAGAAATAGATGACAGAAGTTTCGATGGATCTAAGTGACAGAAATTAAAAGGGTTACATTAGACTAATGTTGATGCAAAAAAAGATACCAAACAGATAATTCGATTTCACAATATGGAAAAATAAATGAGAGAAATGACAAGGGATATGATGGAGGGATGATAACCCGGTAGGCTAACACCAAGGTATAACTCGGCCCAAAGGGAACCGCGCAAGACCCGGCTTAAGGAAAAGGAGCTTCTAGAAGGCCCAAGAGTGTAGGCCTCGCAACCCGGATTGTGGGTTTCGATAAGGAAGTTTAGAGTTTGTAAGCGGTACCCGGGTAGGACTCCAAGTCTGCCTTGGACAGGAAGCTAGGGGGGTCCGGATATTATATAAGCCGGCCCCTAGGGTTAGATTATACACAAAACACACGAGATTCACTAGCTATTCGAGTATCCTTTGTAATACCAGAGTTGAGATAATAAGATCTAGATCGGAGACTCGGCGGCTTGATTGTCGGCTGCCAGATTGTTTCATCACCATGATTTCCCCTGAGCAAAACCCTCTCCCAAACACCAGAGTCGATTTACCCCAAGATAAGTTACCCCTGGTAACGTCTGCCGTGATTATCCCACGACAGTTGGCGCCCACCGTGGGGCCCACGTCCAAGGGTGTTTACATCACGGGAGAAGCTCGGGAGAACATGAAGAACCTCGTCATCGGCGAGATCTACACCAACCCCAAAGGAGAGAAGATGGTGGACGATTTTGCCTGGGGGGCCAGAGTCGGATCTACTCGAATCCGGATCTATCGTCACGATCGGCCGGGTCAACGTCTTCATCGGCATGGTACGTACGTCCGGTTCAATCCCTGATGATTTCAATTATGATTATGTGTCAGGAGAAGCGACCTGCGTACAGTCGGATGGAGAAGAATCGGTCGGAACGGTGGATCCGATAGAAGAGCCCACCACGAAGAGGGAACAACCGGATGAGCCGGTATGGACCCCGTGTGGTCGGGTCATGAGAGAAGATGACACCGAGTCTATCCTGCACTTGCTGGAGGACCGGTACGAGGAGGATAGTTGTGATGAGGAGGAATACGAGTCTTCACCAGGCATCGCGCGCCAGGTCGCGGTTTACACGGCTCCTGCAACCAATCTCAATCAAGGGGACGTGACTACGGCCGCGGTTGGAGCGGCACGAGCGCTGGCCCAGCAGCAAAATCCGGTTGACGGAAATCCGGTTCTAACCCGGGTTGACGGAGAATCGGCCTCAGTCACTAGCCGAGCAGCGGAAAGCGAGTTGCAAGCAAATATGTTTGGATTCATGGCGAACAGGACGCCAGGGGCGGGTCCCTCAAACCCACAACATCCAGCCCTGTTCAGTAATAACTTGATTCTGGATCCCACGGTGCTAGCTACGGTGATAACCCCGGAGAACGCAGCAGCACGTGCTAGGGATCTGGATGTAGCCCGCCGTGCATTAGAGGAGCAAAGGAGAGAAGTAGAAGCAGAAAAGCAAGGGGTAGCCACGCGCCGACGCGAGCTGGAAGCGTTGGAGAACCGGCTCCGGGTTGAATCAACTAGGATGCATCAAAGACACCAAACAAGGTTACCAGCCACGGGTGGAGTTCTGAACCCGGCTGCGCTGTTCACTACCCCCCAGGATCAGCCAACTCCGGCCGCGAATCAAGAAACTGTGCATCAGCCCGCGGCCGGAGGAGCACAGCCGGCAAACGTACAAGCCGGGTTACCCACGTTGCAGACAGGGGTTGCAGCCGGCAATGCAGCGCCACCACCGCCACCATCACGATTTCGTACACCACCAGGTCACTTCAATAACCCAATGGATAATGTATATGCGGCAACATTGGCGTTGGATCGAATCCCCGTAAGAGAGTCACCCCATGCGGAGGAGACCCGGCGGGCGATAGATTTATTGCGCACGGCAGTGCCTCAGCAAGTCAATTACCCGGATAATAGGAGTGGAATGCATGGAACGCCGTATATCAGCCGGCAACATGGTAACGCCGGCAATATTCCGTCAAGTTCAGCGCGACGAAGGGAAGAGCAGCAGCAAATGCCGCCTCCTCCCCGCGTCCAAGCAGCACCAGCAGCATCGGCGGCACAAGCTATTGTGGATAGTTCCAGAGCCAGGCGAGCCGCTGCCGGGTCTGAGGTACACGGGCCTGCGGCAGCGCCGCGCCCAGCCATTCCCCCCGCAGGATCGCTTGTTTCCCGAGTGAGGCTAGTACTGACTAATCTCGCTGGACCTAAGTGTCTGTCGGATAATATCAGGGCTGAGCCTTACCCGGATAAATTCAAGGAACCGGGTAAAGTGGTGAACTATGAGCCGACTATGGATCCAGAAACATGGTTGAGCAGTTATGAGATGGCCATGTCGATTCGCAACGCATCTGAAAATCTTCAAGCCAAGTTCATGTACTTAATGATGTCAGAAGGAGCAGCAAAGTTGTGGTTCAACAATTTACCTGAAGGATCTATCAAGTCATGGAGTGAATTGAAAACTGCGTTTATCAAGCACTTTCACGGAACATGCAGGAAGTTGTTTACTATCGACGATCTAGAACGGTGTGTGCAAAAGAAGGGAGAATTGGCGCGCAGCTGGGTGCGCCGGGTTATGGAGATACTTCATTCATCTACAGATATTCAGCCAAAGGACGCGTTGCAAGCTATGGCCAAGACATGCAATTATACACCTTTAGTGCAGAAGTTAACTCGCATGAAATCTAGTCGGAATGCTTCAGAGGTTACGATGGGAGAGCTAATGGATGCGTGCAACAAACACGCCGCTACGGATACCACGGAAGAGGATGTTGATGACAAGAAAGCAAAAGCAAACACGGGTAATAACGGAAGAACCGGCAATGGATCTACGCCGGGTAACCATGGAGGAAATAATGGAAACAATCAGAATAAACGCCCGTTTGAGGGGAATTCCGAGTTTGTCGGCAACACAGAAGCCGGGTCTTCGAGACCCAGAGCAGAAGGAAATTTCAACGGAGGAAACTTTAATGGAGGAAATTACCAGGGTCCGCCAAGGCCGGGAAACAATTGGCACGTCTACAAGATGCCGTGCCCGCGACACAGCAGGAACGGTAGACCGGCTAACCACTCATTAGAGCAGTGTGTGGATTTGCAGAGATGGAAGAATGAGGAAATACAGAAACCAATGCGAGGTGCAGGTCAGGGAGCAGGGCCGGTCCAGGTGGTAACCCGGGCAATGGCCCACCCCCAGCAGGAAACCCGGGAGGCGGTAACCCGGGTAACAATCAGGGAGGAGCTGGAGGTTTCCAAGACAACCCCAAGCAATTGGGCCAGTACCACGTTCACACCACAGGAACTTCAAACAAAGATAGAAAGATACTGAAAAAGGCAGTAAACTCGGTTTCCTCGGCTGTTCCGAGGTACCTGAGGTGGTCGGAGCAGGATGTAACATGGAGCAGAAGAGATCACCCGGAAAGGATAGAACACCCGGGAGTCCTAGCATTGGTGGTTGCGCCACAGGTTAATGGTTATGAGCTATAAAAGGTCTTAATGGACGGCGGAAGCAGCATCAACATCTTATATTGGGAAACTTTCTTGCGCATGGGCCTCAAGGAGTCTCAGTTACAGAAAAGTTCAACAGTTTTTCACGGGATTGTGCCGGGTCACTCGGCGTGCCCTGAGGGAAAGATTACCTTGGAGGTTGCTTTTGGAGAATCAAAGGATAATTTCCGGGTGGAGTGGTTAACATTCGAAGTGGTAAAGTTGCGTAGCCCCTATCACGCGCTGTTCGGAAGGCCGGCTTACGCCAAGTTCATGGCCAGGCCGTGTTACGTATACGTACAGCTAAAAATTCCGGGTCCCAAGCAAACCATCACCATACATGGAAGCCGGGATATAGCGGCTGAGTGTGACGAAGGAGACGCGGCAATGGCGGAACAAGCTTGTAGAAAGGAGGAGCTCAAGTATTATCGGTCTCAAGTAGACCCGGATGACAGAACAGCGTTAAAAAGGCCAAATGCGGAGGATGAGAGAGCGAAGTTCAAGGCAGCACAGGATACCAAGATGGTGGCCTTTGTCGAAGGTGATCCCTCCAAGCAATTTTCTATAGGATCTAACCTGGACAATGAGCAGGAAAAAGCACTCGTGGAGTTTATTCGTTCAAATCAAGATGTTTTAGCTTGGACGCCCAGCGATATGCCAGGTATCCCTACAGAGTTAGCGGAACATAGCTTGCACGTTGATCCCAAGTCTAGGCACGTGAAGCAGGGACTGAGAAAAATGAATGAGGAAAGAAGAAGGGCTATAGGCGAAGAAATTGCTCGGCTGTTGACAGCCGGCTTTATCATGGAAGTATTTCACCCGGACTGGTTAGCAAACCCGGTTCTCGTAATGAAAAAGAGTAATGAGTGGAGGATGTGCATAGATTAGACAAGTCTCAACAAGCACTGACCAAAGGATCCGTTTGCCCTTCCAAGGATAGATCAAATCATAGACGCAGTGGCTGGAAGTGACCTATTATGCTTCCTGGATGCATATTCCGGGTATCATCAGATCAAGCTCAAGAAGGAAGAATGGGAGAAAACATCGTTTATAACCCCTTTTGGGGCCTTCTGTTACAAAACCATGACTTTTGGGTTAAAGAACGTCGGCGCAATTTATCAAAGGTGCATACAGAAGTGCTTTGAGGACCAGATTGGGCGCAATGTTCATGCCTACGTGGATGATGTGGTGATCAAGACCAGGAAAGCGGAAACATTCATTGATGATCTAAAGGAAACATTCAAGAATTTGAGAAGGTATCAGATGAAACTTAACCCTACGAAGTGCGTGTTTGGAGTTCCGGCAGGAAAATTACTCGGGTTCATTGTTTCCGAGAGAGGAATCGAGGCAAACACGGACAAAATCAAAGCTATCCAGAGTCTGAAAAAGCCGGAAAACCTAAAGCACATCCAGAAGCTCACAGGGTGCATAGCAGCGCTGAGCCGATTCATATCCAGACTCGGAGAAAAGGCAATACCCCTATACTGGCTCTTGAGGAAATCTGATAAGTTTGTTTGGGACCAAGAGGCGGATGAGGCGTTCGAGGCACTAAAGAAGCAGTTATCTGAGACACCAGTTTTCACAGCGCCGGGTCCCAAAGAGCCCATGTTGCTGTACATTGCGGCTGGGCCCCGGGCGGTTAGCGCAGTGGTTGTTTTCGAGCGCAAAGAGGATGGAAAAGATCACCCGGTCCAGAGGCCGGTTTATTACGTCAGCGAGGTATTATCGGAGGCAAAGCAGAGTTACCCACATTGGCAGAAGTTGGTTTTCGGGGTATTCATGGCCAGCCAGAAATTGAAACCCTATTTTCACGAACACCCCATAACAGTGGTTAGCTCTATACCAATGTCGGATATCATCAGAAACTCGGACGCAACAGGTAGAATAGCCAAGTGGGCCATCGAGATGGGAGATTATCATATCAACTACGAGCCTAGGTCAGCAATCAAGTCTCAAGCTTTAGTTGATTTCATTAATGATTGGACTCACACTAGCATGCCCACGATGCCACCATGTGCCGAGTCTTGGGTAATGCACTTTGATGGTTCCAAGCAGTATGATGGATCAGGAGCTGGAGTGGTACTTACATCACCTAAAGGAGATAAGTTGAGCTATGTGTTGCAGATCCACTTTGATTGCTCCAACAACGTGGCCGAGTATGAAGCATTATTACACGGGTTGAGAATAGCCAAGGAGATGAACATCAGGCGGATACGATGCTATGGAGATTCAGATCTTGTGGTACAACAGGTCTCAGGAACCTGGGATAGTGGCAGCATATCGCAGTGAGGTGGACAGGGTTGCCGGGTGTTTTTCCGGGTACGAGGTGGAGCATATTGACAGAAGAAAAAATGAGGCAGCGGACGCACTCGCAAGACTCGGCTCTCGCAGAGAGCCGGTTCCACCCAATGTTTTCCTGGACGAGCTGTGGCGGCCATCAGTAAAAACCGAGTCCGAGGAAGAGGTGGCTAACAAAGACCCGGATTTGGAGCTCGTGGCCACAATACGCACTGTTCCCGAGTGGACAGAGCCGTTCATGGCTTACCTATCACGGGGCGAGTTACCACAGCAGGAAGTATTAGCAAGGCAAATTCTGAGACGAGCAAAAGGCTATTCCATCATCAATGGGGAGTTATATAAAAGGAGTGCCGCAGGAGTATTTTTGCGCTGTGTAGCACCAGAAGAAGGCCGGCAGATCCTGAAAGAGATCCACGAAGGCGACTGTGGGCATCACGCATCCACAAGATCCCTTGTGGCCAAAGCATATAGACACAGTTTCTTCTGGCTCACAGCCCTAGCAGACGCGGAACGCTTGGTGGCAAGATGCGATGGATGTCAAAGGTACGCCCGCCAAATCCATGTGCCGGCTATGGAGTTGCAAACAATTCCTTTAACCTGGCCGTTTGCCGTTTGGGGTATGGACATGGTTGGCCCCTTTCACATGTCCCCTTGCAAAAAGACACATCTCTTGGTGGCTATCGATAAATTTACCAAGTGGGTTGAAGTTATGCCAGTCACCAATTCTGAAGCAATCACGGCAGTCAAGTTCCTGAAAAGGATTATCTATCGGTTTGGGTACCCTCACAGCATAATTACGGACAATGGAACTAACATGTCCTTAGGTGAGATGGAGAAATTCTGTGGGAACAATGGAATCCGGCTGGACATAGCCTCAGTAGCCCATCCACAAGCTAATGGACAAGTGGAAAGGGCAAATCAGGAGTTACTTCGTGGATTAAAGCCACGGATACGAGTCCCATGCATCAGAGCTGCTGGAGCATGGGTTGAGGAGTTACCTTCAGTGGTTTGGGGAATTAACACCACACCTAACAGATCTACTCAGATGACATCGTTTTTTATGGTTTATGGTGCAAAGGCGGTATTACCGAGTGATATTATCCATGATTCGCCTTGAGTGTCGGCTTACGTCGAGGTGGAGAACAAGAAGACTCGGCAGGACGCCGTGGGTATGTTAGAAGAACACAGGGAACAAGCTTTGGAGAGATCAGGCATATACCAGCAGGATCTGAGGAGATATCACAGCCGGAGAGTCAAAACCCGGGTCTTCCAGGAAGGAGACCTGGTTCTTCGCCTGGTACAGTCAAAGGAAGGAAAACACAAGCTATCCCCACCATGGGAAGGACCGTTCATCATAAGCCGGAATCTACACAATGGATCGTATTACTTGGTAGATGCAAGGGAAGAGTCGGTTACCGTCAATGACACCGCTCATACAACTTCATCTATACAAGAAAAAGGGAGACCATGGAACATGGCTCAGCTGCGTCCCTACTACACTTAGAATAGACTAGATTCACAAGTGGAATTACACGATGTAACAGGCAGCAGGTTTCAGACGCAATCTTTTCCTATCCAGGGTACCTAAGGGGACTGGAGGGTGTTTAATGAGGCGGCTTGCTGACCTAACTTTTCTCATATCAATAAAGAGATGGTTAAACAACATTTTGTTTCTTTTCTGTGCATTCTTAGTCAAAGTTTTTATATTCCTGTTGTTTTCTTTTTCCAGGTAAGTGTTATTTATTGTTTTAGTTTTTGTTAGTAAATTGCATATATCTAGGTCTTGGGGGCTGATTGCTTGAATAGCACAGTTGCAAGCCCAATGACCCGGCCACGATGCCATTGAGTTATAAGGGCCGATTACTTGTAATAAGTACGGCTGCAAGCTTATAACCGGACAATAGAGCCAAATTTTCTTGACTTTTCTTGCTTAAGCTTGATGTGACTCGCACAAAAGTGGCTTGCTTTGCTAGCGTGTAACTACAATCAGCCATGATGCCCAATGGGACTTGCCTGACCCTGTCTTTATACAGCTATAGCAGCATTGATCATCCAGGCGAAAGCCGGCTTACAGTAAAAGAAGGTCAAAAGGGTCATCTAAACCACAAGTTATGTAGAGTACAAGGCTAACACCCGGAAACTCAAAGTATATTAAGCATAGCCTTAAACCTATGTGAATGACTCTAGGTTTTGGGCCTTAGCAGAAACAATTTGTCCTTTTGGAAAAGTCCAAAACCCCAGACTCGGAAATTCGGGCCTTGGGGACTTGGGAATTTGAAAAAAGAAACAAATCATCTAGCTATTCAGCTCAAAAAACCCAAAAATCGGAGTCTTGGGGACTTAGAAAAAATCCACTTGTCAAAACCCATGAGACCCGGAAACCGAGTCTCGCAAAAGGAACCATAGCGAAAGTCGGAAAATCAGGAATGAAAAAAGCTCAAGGTTAGGACATAACAAATTCACGCAAAGGCCAGAAGGGCCACAAAAGATATTAAGGTTTTAAAGCGTATTACAAACCCGGATAATAGTATCATAAAGTGCACAGGCGCACTATCAAAAGAATAATTGTTTTAAAAGGCCCATCGGCCGAATAAAGTGTTTGAGAGGGTAGCAGATAAAACGTTCACTCGGCCTCCTGGGTCGAGTCGTCCATCTTGCCCTTGCCCTTGGCAGCCGGGTCTTGGTCCTTGACTTGTTCTTCAGCAGTCTTTGCGGCAGTGGCACTCGGGTCAGCAGCAGTACCGGCGCGTGCGGGAGGAGGAACAACCGGCGTGGAGGTAGCGGGCGCAGAGTCGGCCTCAGCCTTCTTCTTCGCGGCCTCTTCCCTCACCCGGGCAGATTCCGCCTTCCACCGTGCCAGCATGTCATAAGGCTTTGGAAGATCCGATGGAATTGGCTTATCCTCAGCATCATATGGCGGAACAATCAGGCTGACATCCAGGCTATCGGCAATAAGACTGGCCGAGTGACGAACTTCTTTTTGGATGGCCTTGTAGTTCTTGGCTGAAAACTTGGACCCATCATGGTTGAATTCGGGAAACCCGCCAGTAAGCTTCACCGGCTGAAGTTTGGGAAAATACGCCTTAGCCAGAGCGAGCCCCCGGGTTACTCCAACCCGGCATGATGAGCGTTTCCAGTGCTCGATCCACTCGGGGATGGTAGAGCATGCGTCAAGGAGCGTGTTCAAGCCACCATGCCCAGTGCCCGGCCACTTCAAAGCTTGCAGAATCCATTTGGTCCCGGCACAGAGTTGCCGGATTGTGCTCTTTATCATCTTCAGCTTCGCTATGTCGTCTTCTTCCGGAGTCTCGTCATCCGGCCCTGCAGAAAATAACAAGGTTTAAGTAAGGAATTCCGAGTCTTTATCAGAGTGGAAAATCCGGGTTACTATTAGTCGGTCGGGAAGTATTACCAATCAAGGCACGATGAGTATCGGCAATTTGGACTGATAGCTTGGTCAGTTCGTCCTCTGCAGCATGAGCTCTCTTTCTATACTTTCTTGCAATTTTCCCTGTCTTCTTGGCATCAGCTTCAACCGCCTCGCGCAGCTTCGTCTCCACCTCGAGAAGTTTGGTGGTTTTAGCCAGCACTTTCTCGGAATGGGCCACGTATGCCTGCGTGGAAACACAAGAAAGGGTTAGTCGGATATGTTATGAAAGTTCCAAGCAAATTATCAATAAGTTCACTCGGAACTTGGGGACTAGACAGATATACGGGCAATAACAGTCGGATTTACCTCGTGCTTGGCTATCAAGGCTTCCAGAATGTTTTCTTCATCAGCCCTCAGTGTGTGCAGAGCATCAAGCATTTCAGCAAAGCTCATGTCCTCGGGTTTGGTGCCGGAAGAGCCGGCGGCCTGGTAGCTGGGAGGAGGAGTCTTTTCCGGCTTTGGGGGCGAAACCCGGGTTGCCTGGGTGTCAGGTTTGGGAGTACACATCCCTGCGCCCAGGACCTCGACATCGCTGTCCTCAGGTCCATCTGATGGCTTGGGAGACCCGGCTTCCTGCCTGGCCGAGTCTGTCAGTGGATCCTTTCCTTGGTCTTCTTCCTCCTCAGCGCCGCCAGTCGTGGTTTCCATATTATCAGCCGGCTCCTCCATCGCCGGGTTATCCATGTCCACGTTGTCCGGGTCACTGATCGTGGCCTGGGCGCTAAGGAAAGAAAAAAGAAATGGTCAGTAGTAATAAGTGAAGGTTATCAAAAGTGACAGTATATCGTATGGAAAGAAATGTAACTTACCCAGCATTCACCACGAAGTCCACCGGGAGCTTGCTGCTAGACCCGGACGAGGCTGATAGAGATTGAGAAAGTGAGACTCGGAGTTTTCAACGCAAGGGGTGACTGGGAGAAGGACACCTTTGAAGTTAATCGAAAGGATAAGATTGAAAAGTACCGGCACGGCGAACTGGGGACGTAGGGATACCCGGGTTGAGGGGATCCTCACCCGGGGAGTTCCGGGTTACCCTACGCTTGGCTGGAGGCGGGTCCTTCAAGATTGGTGAGTCGGATAATTGTTGGTTAAGCTCACGCATATTAGCAAAAGAATAGGGTTTGGAGGACATGGAGGAATAGGGAACCTTGAAAACGACCCCTCGGGGTTTCCTCTTGGCCCCAACTTCGACTTCCGGTTCGGCCTCGCTTTTGTCGCTCTCGGTCTCCTCCGGGTCTCCCTGGTCATCCCTGTCCTCCCTATCCTCCATTCCTGAGAAGCATAGTACACAGTCGGAAAAGGAAATGTGTGGGAAACAGGTTAAACAGAAAGTAAAATGGGTGAAACCCGGATGATACCTTCATCAGTGTCAGCCGGCTCTTCTTCCTCTTCCGAGTTTTCGGAGGTGGGGGGAGTCTCAATGTTCCAAAAGGCGCTGCCCGCCTGAGATAAAGATATAAAAATAACGGTAAGTAGTTGCATCAGTTAAAAAGCATAAGTACGAAGAGTGCAAGCCGGATCTTACCGCAGGAGCCAGATTTTCACGGGTGTATGGCTCTAACCCGGCTATATTCCGGATCACTTCCGCTTTCTCGGTAAGGAATCTTTTGATGATCTTGTTTGTATCACCAGCCGGATAATTCCTCGAGGAGTAGCGGAGCGAGTCCGTAACGTGCCCCGAGTATTCGCATATCAACTTGGGCCGGATGGAGTTAGGCTGGACCCGGAAATTCACCCAAGTCTTAACCAAATTGAGCCCAATGAGACCGTGGGCGGAAAGGGCAGCTATCTTGGCTAGGAAGGGCTGGATGGACTCTCTGTCCGACTCAGAAGCGAATGCGTTGAATGTGTCGGAAAGATCGAGGAGGCCCTCTGAGAAACCCGGCAATCTCTTTTCGCCGGGTGGGAAGGCGTCCCGGCAGTAGAAGAAAGATTTTTTCCAATGCTTAACATGAGAGTTAAGGCTTAGAGTCGGCATAGGCGAATTTTTTCGGCGTTGGATGGACACTCCGCCGCAAGCCAAAAGGGCCCCGTCACTGCTCTCGCGGCACGGTTTGCATTGAAATAATTCAAGGAATAAAGCAAGGTTTGGGGGGCTGCACAGGTATGACTCACAGAGAACTATGAAATGAGTGATGTTTAACATAGAGTTAGACCCTATGTCAAAGACTCGGAGGCCACAATGGCTGAGAAGCTCACGAATGAAGGAGTGACCCGGGGGACGAAATCCCCGGATCACGTGCTCAACGAAGCAGATTACCTCGTTGGGGCCAGGGGTAGGCCGGGTCTCATCACCCGGGACTCTCCAAAGGATGTCCTCCTGGGAAGGGAGGACGCCGGACTCGGCGAGTTCATCTAGCTTCGCCTTGGTCACGGTGGACCTCGCCCAGTTGGCGGATATAGACTGAGTCGGCCTTGGCTTCGCCGCCTGTTTGCCTTTGTTCTTGGGTGCCATTTGTTTGGTCTACAAAACACGAGGGAAAGAGTGCAGAGCGTGAGTAAATAAGACCCGGAAACTGCAGGTTATCCGTGTGTCAATGAGCAGAACGAAAATTACAGGTTATCCAAGTATCGGCAAGCAGCTATGGAAATTACAGGCAATCCGAGTATCAGTGAGCAATTATGGAAGTGTCTGATTGTCCGGTTAAGTAGAGAGTAACTAAAAGACCCGGAAATAGTGGATTATCCGGGTATCGAAGAGAAATTACGGAAAGTGTTTGGCAGATTGGATCTAGACTTGGAGATTTACCGAGAAATCTGTGACCATGATTAGTGGAGGTATACTATTGATCTAACTTACATGCTGATTGGAAAGAAACGGAACATGGACTACTTAATCATCACGGGGCAAGAAAATCACTTATCAAGCGGGCCAAGATCCAATCTAAATATAGGCAAAGCTTAAAGATGAAATCCATGGCGAAAAGGAAACTTACCGGTGAGGTCCGGAGGAGGTTGCGGCGGAGGCAAATAGGGCAGCCGCAGTGGCCTGCGGGATCTTCCGGCGGACAGCTCGAATGCGCGGCGGCGGAGGCTAGCGGCGGTGCGGCGCGGGTCGAGGACGAGCGCAGACGGCAGCGGTACGGTTCCGGGGGCGCGTCCGCGGGCTCCGTGGTGGCTAAACGTCGAGCTCGAGCACGGAAGCGCTGGTGGAGTTTGGAGGTGAAGGAGATGGTGGAGAAATGGAGTGTTAGGTTTAGGTTACCCCCTAGGGCACCTATTTATAGGTGCGGGTGGGGGAACCTAGGTTAAGTGAGCGGGAGCCAAAAATTTCGGGATAAGGGATATCTGCCCGGATTTGTTGGGATGAGCAGTTAAGTGCCCGTGCGCGATATCCGGAAATTATCAGAGGAAATCACTTCCGCGATATCCGGACTAATTAACGAGCAAAGCAAGCCGGGTCTTCTGTGTTTTCCTCGGAGTGTTGACCCGGGAAAATGAAGGAGGATTTGGAAAATGCCGGGTTACTATATGGACAGCAAGTGGAGCTAGGCCTAGCTATTTATCAAAGCAATCTAACTCGGTCTTTTATGAACTTGTATGCTTGTTATTTTTGCAGGGAATAGCATGCGCTTCAAGGAGGATCCCGTGAAGCCCAAGCTATTCTGGGGACTACTGATGGAGGGATGATAACCCGGTAGGCTAACACCAAGGTATAACTCGGCCCAAAGGGAACTGCGCAAGACCCGGATTAAGGAAAAGGAGCTTCTAGAAGGCCCAAGAGTGTAGGCCTCGCAACCCGGATTGTGGGTTTCGATAAGGAAGTTTAGGGTTTGTAAGCGGTACCCGGGTAGGACTCCAAGTCTGCCTTGGACAGGAAGCTAGGGGGTCCGGATATTAAATAAGCCGGCCCCTAGGGTTAGATTAGACACAAAACACACGAGATTCACTAGCTATTCGAGTATCCTTTGTAATACCAGAGTTGAGATAATAAGATCTAGATCGGAGACTCGGCGACTTGATTGCCGGCTGCCAGATCGTTTCATCACCATGATTTCCCCTGAGCAAAACCCTCTCCCAAACACCAGAGTCGATTTACCCCAAGATAAGTTACCCCTGGTAACGTCTGCCGTGATTATCCCACGACAGGATACATTCGACTAATTTGCAGCGTTCTCGTGGAACAAAACTCGCCTCCAACTGGGCCTATTGGGCCGGGAACGCAAATCCGTGACGGAAAATGTAAGAAACGTCGAGATCGACCGCAAAGTCGAGAGCAAATTCCACTTTTCAGCCATCCGCGACGGAAATCACACGACGTTATCAAAACGTTGCACTCAAAATGTCCCTGATCGTGTGGAGTTTGGTAGTGGTTGAAGTTCTATGATCTCAACTTACATATTCTTTTACATTATTGATGATCAAGTTTATGTTGGTAGCATGTCACCTTGGAAATTTTGTGTTTTTATCGTTTACCTACTCGAGGACGAGTAGGAACTAAGTTTGGGGATGTTGATACGTCATAAATGTATCCTTAATTTCTGATGTTCCATGTTTTTTCATGTTATTTCCTACATGTTTGCTATACACTTTATGTCATTTCTATTGATTTTCGGGACTAACCTATTAATAAGATGCCACAAAGTCATTTCCTTGTTTTCTGCTGTTTTTAGTTTCAGAAAAGCTGTTATGGAAATATTCTCGGAATTGGACAATTCGAAGCCCGGAAGTCTTAGAATTCCTGAAGGTTCCACGGAGTCCCGAAGAGACCCGGAGAGGGGCCACATGGGGGCCACACCATAGGGTGGCGTGCCCCTGGCCGTGCCTGGGGTGATGTGGCCCCCCTAGTGCCCTCTGCCATTGCACTTTCGCCTATTTAATCCCCCGACATATCAAATCTAGAGATATACCACCTTTTCCCGAGAAACACCCGAGGCCGCCGTCATCATCATCCCGAGATAGGGAGGGTTCTAGAGCTCTCCCCGACACCAAGCTGGGAGGGAAATTCATCACCGGAGGGGTCTACACCACCATGCCCTCCTCTGAAGTGATGCGTGAGTAGTTCATCCCTGGACTAGAAGTCCATAGTAGTAGCTAGATGATTGTATCCTCCACGTTATGCCTCATGTTTAGATGTCGTGAGCTGCCTCACATGATCGAGACCATCTTTATGTAATGCTACATGTTGTGTTTGCTGGGATCTGATCTATGTTGAATGCTATGTACTTTGATTATCAATCTATCATGTTATCTTCATGCATATGTTATTTATGATCTTGCATGCTCTCTATTATTAGTAGATGCTCTGTCCAAGTAGATGCTAGTAACTCCAAGAGGGAGTATTTATGCTCGATAGTGGGTTCATGCCTCCTTTGCATCTGTGATCAAGTGACAAAAACGTGACGGATGGAGGATGTGTTGTTGCCATTAGGGAGAGAACAACGATGTTTACTTTTTTACATTGTTTACATTACACACTTTGCTTACTGCGATTATCTGTTGCTTGCAACTTATTACCAAACGTTTGTTCGGATGATATTCGGAAGGTGGATTATTAGTCATAGATGCAGCTGGATGACGGTCTATGTATCTTGTTGTAATGCACGCATGAATCACATAGTAATCTTTATGTATTGCATATGCACTACGGTGCAACCTTCATTTCTATCAATTGCCCAGATGTAATCTATTCACCACACATGTTATTTATCTTTCACGGAGAGACACCACTAGTGAACTGTGGACCCCAGTCCATTTATCCTCATACCGATAATACACACACTACTTCTACTGTTTCACACTTCTTCTACTATTTTTATATTGTTCTCGTACTGTTTTCCACACCATACGTTTAACCTCTTTGTGTTCAGAAAAAATGGTGAGATTGACAACCTCACTGCTTCGTTGGGGCAAAGTGATTTTATTGTGTTGTGTAGGTTCCACGTTGCTGCTGAACCGGTAGTGCGCCCTGCCATCTCAGCCGCATCAACCTTATAAAGTTACTCCTTCCTTCTACTAGCCGATTCAACCTTGGTTTCTTTCTGCGGGAAACTTGCTACTATGCTCTTCATGCCTTCCTCTTGGGGTTTCCCAACGAACGTGTGTTACACACACATCAAGGGGGTAGAGCACACATTACAAGCCGCAGTGAAGAGTTTCGGCCTCGTACAGGACACCGTGTGCAGCTCCACGGTGTAGTTCGTCTCACCACTGTACTCCCTGTCAGTGGCCACCAGTATATAAGGTAGCCACACCCTTCCTGTGCAAGGAACTACAAGAGACACTACCAAAGAGATTCATCATTTCATTCCTTAGACATAAAAGAGAGAGAGCTTCTTCTTCCATTAGCTAGGAGATCTTGAGGAACACCTCTATATATTCGGTTCCCCACATATATAGAGATAGACAAGAAGGAGTAGGGGTTTTGCCTCCTCACGATGGACCTGAACCTAGGTAAATCGTTGTGTTTGTAGTTTCCTGAGCGTGCTTCTTAGCATGCAATACCTCCCCGGATACCTACAGCGTCCATCGACCCCTAGTTTAAGCCATCCCATGGCATCTGCCGTGATACCACCACAAAACAGAGGTCTCCCACTGAATGATCGAGAGGTTAACTAGAGGGGGTGAATAGGTTAACTACAAAATTTAACTTGTTTTTTGATTAACGAGATAGTGCTCAAATATAGATTGTCTAGATTATGCAACTAGGTGAACAGTCATATATGTTGAGCAAATACTGCAAGCACAAGATATATATATGATTAAGCTAGTAGCAACAAGTAAAGGTAGGTTGAGGAGTAACCGAACACAATGACATGTAGATGTATCCCGAAGTGCACTTCCCAATGGAAGCTAATCTCTAATGGAGTGGTGTGGTGCCACCAAAGTGGTACACCGAGTATCCCTCAAATGGCACACTATATCTTCTTTGAGTCCTTCCACCGATATGGAGAGGCTCGAATCACTATGTTTCCATTGAGGTTGACAACTAGAACCTTTACAAGGATGGGGCACACTCCACAACTTAGAGGGTCCTCGCCAAATCCAGGGAGCCACCAAGACTCCGGGAAAAAAAAAATCCACGAGCTCCAATGCTTTAGGGATAGCAACAAAGCTCCAAGTTTCAATGAGCTAAGAGCAACAAGGTTCTAGGCTCCAATGAACCAAGAACAACAAGATCCCTAGGGGATGAGTGGGGTGGTGACGAATCGTTTTGGTGGAGTTGTAGATTTAGGGTGTCTCCTTCAAATCCCAAGAGATCAAGAGATTTGGTTGGGTATTTGAGAACATGCTTGAGCTCTAAGGTGATCTATGATGATGGAGAGAGAAAGTTTATTTGACACATTCTAAAGGTAGGGGAAGACCCCTATTTATAGTGGAGGGGAAATGTGGCTGTTGTAGGGTTTTCTTCACTCCTAGGAAAGCCGGCCTGGACGCCGACCAGGCCGGCCTGGTCATAGAGGATAGGCCGACAGGGTAACAGACCACCCCGGCCTGGAAACCCAGCGAGGCCGGCTGGAACCCGACCCGGGGACGGCTGCCCCCATGTCGTCCTGGAGCCCTCGCGAGGACGGCTCAAACCCAATCAGGGCTGGCTGCCCCCCACCTCGGCCTGGAGCACACGCGAGGCCGGTTGCTCCCACCCCAACCTGAACACCCGGCCTGGGACCGGCGTGGCTGCTGCCTTAGGCCAAGGCACTGCTCGAGCCGCCCGGCCTCAGAGCCCGGCCAGGCCGGCCAGGGAGGCCGGCTAGACTGTTTTCCCCCTTCTTTCTTCTTTCTCTTTTTTCCTTTTTGCGATGTCTTCAACATTGATTAATCAAAACAGTAGGATACATAGGGAACTTGTTTTTACTTTTCTCCACTCTAAAAGTCGCTAGGTTTTTATCGGCATACCTAAACATGCTTAGAAAAAAGATTAGATATTTCAAGTGTTTTGATCAAACACCAAAATAGATTACGTGACAAATGTCCTTTCAATCTCCCCCTTTTGGACGTTTTATGACAACACATGGATTTGCATTAAGAATAATTAAGATAACCATTTGCAAGAAGATAAAGATAGATGGGCTCCCCCTATTTGTGTACCCAAACAACGGATATAACTTTGGTAAGAAAATGGTATACTGTGATTATGATCTCTATCTCCCCCTATGCTTTATAAACCAATAACATATGTGATGCTTAGCAAGTAGCAGTGTTTACATAAGATTGATGTATAACATGAGATTAATAAATGGAAGGTTTAGCACTAGAGGTGTATATACTATGAGATTTTCAATCCAATCTTGCAACAAGGTGCCAAAAACACAACTTATAAACATATGATGGAATCTTATATAAGTAGTTTGCATCGCAAGAATAAATTCTTGCCATAGTCTTCATCTCATAGTAGATATATAAAATGGAATATAACCGCACCATGGTCTTCATCACACAATAGATAGATAGAACGATGGATAGTGGAGACATAGTCTTACAATAATAACAGAGTTCACAGAAACCACATAAAGTTCACACAAACCACACAAATAATAAGTTCAACTAAGATCGAGGAAAGCAACAAAGATGATAATACACAAATGGATGCATGATATGCAATGTTCCTAATGCAAATTTCGAGGATCCTAATATTTCTCCCCCTTGGCATCAAGACACCAAAAAGGGAGAACATGATGCATAGACAATCACTTGTCATCACCACCAAACTCCTCATCCTCCGCATTATCTTCCTCATCATCATTTGGAGGTGCCTCATTGGAACTGGCCTCAGCTGCAAAGGATGCCCCAAACAGTCCAAGTGAGGTAGCATCATCACCAAGTCAGTATGTGTGCTTGGAATTCCATGCTTCCTGAGTGAGCTCCTCCGAGCTAGCAGGACATGTTGTCAGGTTAGGAGCAGTCATGATATCCCTATGGTGGAGACGTGAGGTCTTTCCCTTTGAATAGGAGTGATAGGCCATGTTCTGCTGGTCAATGAAGGAGTTCATCTTCTGAAGAGCCCTCTTGATGCTGAATTTTCTAGAGTCTATGGCAGGACGGACTGGAGAAGGAGAGCGAGTGATACCATGAAATTTACTAGGTCCAGTAGAAGATGTGCGAACACACTTGGGGCGGCGGGCGGCAACCGCTTCAGCTTTAGCAGCAGCGAGAAGAGCATTGTTTGTGGCAGTCACCAGGGAATAGTTGTTGATGAGATCCTATGGGATCTTGGTCTCAAAGAGTGTCTGAAGGTATTGGATATAGATGGGAACCCTCTTATCCTCAACAAGTTTCCTCATCTCATGCCACATATAGTCAAGAATATCCAATGGCTTGTTGTAAGTTTTAGCCGTCCCAATGTGATAAAGGAGATTGACCAACCACTTGCGAACCTCGCCTTTCTCACCAAATTTGACATTAATAGTGTTCTGAAGGATGGTGTGGACGGCATACCAAAAATCAGTGAAGTACTTAGCCTTGGGAATGTGCTGAGTCCCAAAACCACCAGGATAGCAGTGACGAATACCAGTCTTGGCCTTTAGAAGTAGCTTCTCATCACCATGGATCCTAGTGTTGTCTAAATTTTACTATTTTTTCAATACTCTAGCAAAACGGATATATGGTTATAGCTCGGCTATAGCCTTTCATATCTTTTGAAATCGACGGGGCTATATGCAATAGCCCGCTATTTTAAACTTTGCTTAACAACGCCGTAGTTTACCGGGAGATGCAGCGCTGCCTGCCGCAGACGTTTTCACGATGGCCGCCGGTGCCGGCCGGTGGCCACTTCGCCGTGACGCGGTTACAGCCATTCCCGCATTCAGCCGACCACCAGTCGAGATGTTAGCATAGAACTACCACTTTACCGGCCGAATTCCGGAAAACTACCACTTTACGTTCTGATTGCAAAAAACTACCACATTGCGTTTTCAATTTGGCAAAAAATACCAATCTCGCCTAACTGACGAATTGACACCAGAACTGACAGGGCTGGCCCACCACTTTGATGACGTGACAAGTTTAGAACATCGTTACGGGCATTGACCGTTGACTGCCGTTACGGTAGCACAGAAGTTAGCATAAAACTACCACTTTACGGGCCAAATTCCAGAAAACTATCACTTTACGTTCTAATTGTAAAAAACTACCACATTGCGTTTTCAATTTGGCAAAAAAAAAACACTGATTTAGGATTGATCACGAATTGACACGGAAACTGACATCCTGGCCCCACAATGTGACCACGTGGCACCCGTAGATCCACATGTCAGGTCAAATAAAGAATAAAAATATCTATAAAAAAAGTACAGTGGTCGTGCACGCACGCTTCCTGGCCCATGCGACAATCCGCTAAGCACGGCCGCCGCTCGCCTAGTACCTGCGCTAGGCCGCCGCTGGGAACAAGCTCACCATGAGGCCACCCCTCCCCACTCCTGTAGAGAATGCCTGCAGCCTCGCTTCAAGCTCATCCTCGCGGGACTGTGAGGTGCGAGAGCGGACGGTGGCTTGCTAGGATACGGAGGTTGTCGTTGATCTCGTCAGCCTCGTCCGTACGTACACGCGATGGGCGCGTGCGTGTGCGTTCGCCGGCACGACCTTGTGTGACCACCGGCGTCCTCCGGCCAAGCCGAGCGTGACAGCATGCACGGCCCCGTCTTACCACGGCACAGACGTGACTGTGATAGCAGGCACAGCCGATTCTGATCGCCGGCGCGGCCGTGTGCATTACCGCCGATGCAGCCTTGTGTGTCTTCCGGACAGGCCCAGTCTGACCGTCAGCGCAGGCGTGAGCGCGACAGCAGGTGCATCAGTGTGCGCGCCGATGCTGCCTTGTGCGTCCGCCGGCCAGTCCGAGCGTGACCCCTAGCACAGGCACAGCTGCGTACACGAGACTGGCCATGGATTGTGCAGGCCTAGGTCGTCACTTGTCAATTTGTCATCTGAAGGGAATCGGTGTTGTTTGTGAAATCCAAATGAATATGGTAGTTTTTTTCAATCCGAACGTAAAGTGGTAGTTTCCCGGAATTCGGCCCGTAAAATGGTAGTTTTATGCTAATTTCTATGCTCCCGTAACGGCAGTCAACGGTCATGTCGTAACAATGGTCTAAACTTGCCACGTCATCAAAGTGGTGGGCCAGCCCTGTCAGTTCTGGTGTCAATTCGCCGGTTAGACGAGATTGGTGCTTTTTGCCAAATTGAAAACGCAATGTGATAGGTTTTGGCAATCAAAACGTAAAGTGGTAGTTTTCCGGAATTTTGCCCGTAAAGTGGTAGTTCTATGCTAACATCTCCCACCAGTCCATGTCCGCCTCGTCGGTAAATCACCATTAAAGGAGTCAGGCTGGTACGCTTCCGGTCTTGGGCACCGTCCTCATCTTCCCGCCTCTAGCCAGCGCCACCACGGCGACAAGCCGAGAACATACCTATTCGTAAGGAAACCGATGGGGGCTACAAAAGAAAAGAAATAGAAATTCGGAGATTGAGATTGACGATCGGGTCAGTACATCATACATCCATGACACCTTTCCCTGGTGGTCTTGTACTCTTGACAGACTCTCCTGGCTCTACATGACGGAGACGCCGACGGCTAATATGTCGTCCTCTTGGCGAGACAACATGGCGAGTGTTGGTAGTCAGAAAGAATCCGGAGTACAACGGGCAGTGTGCCCTGCCTGCGTAGCGAGCCGCACGCCAACATACGGGGTACGCTGACGGAGATGTTTGCCAGAGATGGCGTCATGAAAGGAAGCTGGCCTCACGAGGCTAGAAATACTCTCCCCCAGTTGATCGGAATCAGAATCAGACATAGGTGACAGGTGATGGCCACCAGACTTGAGACCATCGCTGCGAGATGAGTATTTGAAGGATCAGATGGTCTCGCAATGTTCACAAGAGTTAATTCGGCAAAAAAAAATCAAGTATGGCTAATCAGGGATCCTGCATCGACTGTACTAGCTAGCTCGGTCCACACCGTGGTGATCCTGCGTCCACCCCATACACTCTATATATGCAAGATGGTATCTACTGTACTACTTTGGTCTTGGTATATATGCAAGATGGTATCTACGTGTATGGTACATATGTATGATACTATTTCAGTTGCATGTTTCGGGTATGCCGAACTATCCAGGCCTGAGCAGGACTTCATTAGATACATGTTCAGACTTGCTCTACCATGATGTCTGCTGCCAGACCCAGGTTGGTATAGAATATGACTGCAATACCATATATGTAGTTTTATTGTTTGAAGGAAATCATGCAAATCATATGTCGTTATAGATTTTTCACCTCTACTTTCTCATGGTATCCAATATTGGCCAACTCGATAAAACAAATATATAACTATACTTAAATTGTTTGTATTGTTTATTTATGGTAGTATGCAAGAAGATTTACATGATTTTGTGTATCATTTGAATGTAGTGACATTGAAGTTTCTAGACCTATTTTCCCTCTTAGTTGCTCTCGGATTTAAAGAAATTTTCATGGAATGTATCTCATGCATATATTTCTTAGTGATAGAAAAATTGTACCGATATGTTCCATGTATGAAGCTACACAGACGAATGAGAAGGCTGGTGCGGGACATCGAGGGTGCGGGGATGGGGGAACGAGGGAAACATGGGACATGGCAGGGACGACAAGGACACGCGGCTTCCTAAGTTGATTCTATCCCCACGACATCGGAGTAGGGAAGGAGGGTGGCACCCGTGTAGAGAAAGGAGAATGGTGACAACACAAATCCAACCTTGACGATAAGAATCTAACTACTCTGGCATCAATTTGGGTTTGCTCGGGCATTGAAGTGACCCGTAGCAACGCACGGGCATGTTTCTAGTGATGATTATGTATGCATTAAAGTTTTTATGGGAACTGATGATTTATATAATGTTAGTGCTGTTTGTGGTCTTGATTCTCAAATCTTTGCAAATTGTCTTAAAGCATTTTCCTCCTATCTTGATATTCTCAAAAAGGAGCTGAGCAAGTACCATGCACCTTATAAAGATATTGTTCCTACTAGAAATATAGAAGTGCATGTTGTTAATCCTGCTGTGCCTGAGTCTTATATTGAGAAAATGCCTTTCCCTGCTAAGGTAAAAAAGAACACTCTATTGTAGCTAGTGTGGTTAACAAGAGCATAAAGACGTCTATTGAACCTAATGAACAAATAATTGTTGAACCTGCAGTTGCAATAGTGAAAGACCTTGTTTATGGAAATGTAGAGGATAAACATATTGTATTCTGTGAGGATGCTTCTAATATTGTCTCACATCCAAATAGACCTAAGAAAACTAGTGTTCCTGTGCTTTCTGTTAAGATTGGTGATCATTGCTATTATGGTTTGTGTGACATTGGTGCAAGTTCTAGTGTTATTCCTTATGAGATTTATAAAGGAATCATGCATGAAATTGGTTCTTCTGAGCTTGAAGATTTTATGTGGTCATTCAGCTTGCCAATAGAGAAACTGTTTTTCCGACTGGTATTGTTAAAGATGTGAAAGTTTTATGTGGTAAAACTAAATATCCTACTGATTTTTTAGTGTTGGGTGATGCGCCTGTAACACACGTTCGTTGGGAGACCCCAAGAGGAAGGTATGAAGAGCACAGTAGCAAGTTTCCCTCAGAAAGAAACCAAGGTTGAATGGACCAGTAGGAGGAAGGAGTAACTTCAGAAGGTTGATGCAGCTGAGATGGCACAGCGCACTACCGGTTCAGCAGCAACGTGGAACCTACACAACACAGTCAAACCACTTTGCCCAAACAAAGCAGTGAGGTTGTATATATCACCGGTTTTGCTGAACACAAAGAGATTAAACGTATGGTGTGGAAAACAGTATAAGAACAATATCAAAATAGTAGCAGCTGTGTGAAAACAGTGGAAGAAGTGGTTGTATTATCAGTATGAGAAAATGGACCGGGGTCCACAGTTCACTAGTGGTGTCTCTCCGCGAAAGATAAATAACATGTTTGGTGAACAAATTACAGCTGCGCAATTGACAGAAATAAAGGATGCACCGTTGTGCACATGCAAGACATAAATATTACTATGTGATTCATGCGGGCATTACAACAAGATACATCGACCATCATCCAACTGCATCTATGACTAATAATCCACCCTCGGAGTGTCATCCGAGCAAACCTTGGGTATTAAGTTGCAAGCAACAGATAATTGCATTAAGAACAGTGTGTAATGTAAAAAAATAAAATCATCTTTAGACAAAGCATTGTTGTTTTCTCCCTAATGGCAACAACACATCATCTATCACGTTTCAGTCACTCGAGCATACATGCAAAAGAGGCATGAACCCCCCATCGAGCATAAATACTCCCTCTTGGAGTTACTAGTATTTACTTGGCCAGAGCATCTACTAATAACGGAGATCATGCAAGATCATAAATAACATATGCATGAAGATAACATGATAGATTGATAATCAGAAGACAAAGCATTCAATATTCATCGGATCCCAGCAAACACAACATGTAGCATTACATAAAGATGATCTCGATCATGTGAGGCAGCTCACAAGATCTAAACATGAGGTATAAAGTGGAGGATACAACCATCTAGCTACTGCTATGGACCCGTAGTCCAGGGATGAACTACTCACGCATCACTTCGGAGGAGGGCATGATGGTGTAGACCCCTCCAGTGATGAATTTCCATCCAGCAGGGTGCCGGGGAGAGCTCCAGAACCCTCCCGGTCTCGGGATGACGATGACGGCGGCTTCGGGTGTTTCTTCGAGAAATCAACGCGGTTATACCTCCAACCCCAAAGTACTTGAAGTATTCAAATACGCCAATTACCTAGGATCAGTATGATCATCCCGGTAACATCCCAGAACCCGGCACACATGCTTTGGTCGTAGTCCTTATTGTTCAAAACACTAGGCTCAAAAAAGTGCTGATGGATGGAGGATCTAGTATCAATATCATGTACTTAAGTACATTGAAACAGTTACATCTCTCCGAGACCCAGCTCAAACACATCAATGTACGTTTTCATGACATTGTTCCTTGCAGGCAAGCAAAGTCCCTAGGAGAAATTTCCTAGACGTAACCTTTGGAAAGAGAGAACACTTCCGTCAGGAAAGTATCTCATTTGAGGTTGTGCCGTTCGAAAGTGTGTATCACGCAATACTCGGACGTCCGACTTTTGCCAAATTCATGGCAAGATCATGCTATATTTAAAACAAGTTGAAGATGCCAGGGCCAAAAGGTGGAGTAATAACCATATCTAGCGACTTCAAATTAGCGAACGAGCTGAAGAAAGGAAACGCCCTTTGCGCCGAACAAATAATTCGAAGGAGAATTGAAGGAGCTGGTTAAAGAAGTATCGCCGACAGAAATGCCGACAGGAAAAGAAAGCCGAAAGCCGACAGATAGCTTCAAAGCCTCGAAGAATACAAAGCAGGTCCTCTTAGACCCTAAAGATCCGAAAAAAATTGTCATAGTGGGAACAAGAATGACTGATAAATAGGAAAGCGCGCTCATCAAGTTCCTACGGTAGAACTGGGACATTTTCGCCTGGTGTCCTGATGATATGCAAGGTGTTCCCAGGGAACTTGCTGAGCACCAACTCAAGGTCATTCTAGGATCAAAACCCATCAAACAAGGTCTCCGTCGTTTCGATGGAAGAAGGTGGAAGGCTATTGGCAAGGAAATTATCCGGCTTTTAGCAGCTGATTTTATCCGGGAAGTTATACATACTGTCTGGTCTGTGAACCCAATATTAGTCCCAAAGAAGGATAGTATTATTCTTAGGATGTGGATAGTTTACACCGGTTTGAAGAAGTTATGCCCAAAAGATAGGTTCTCATTACCGCGAATCGATCAAATAATAGATGCCACTGCTGGCTCCGAGCTTTTATGATTTTTGGACGCTTATTACGGGTACCATCAAATACGCATGAAAGAAGAAGACCAAATAAAAACCTCTTTCATAACACCATATAGAACATACTATTACATAACCATGCCTTTTGGGTTGAAGAATGCCGGTGCAACATACCAGCGTTGCATTCAAAGATGATTGCATAGTCAAATCGGCAAAAACGTACACGTTTATGTGGATGATAATGTTGTTGTTTCCAAGGAAAAGGATACACTCGTTGAAGATCTACGGGAAACTTTCGATAATCTACGCACTTACAGAATAAATTTGAATCATTAAAGTGCGTATTCGGAGTTCCCTTAGGAAAACTTTTAGGTTTTATCGTTTCTCACAGAGGAATAGAGGTAAACCCGGAAAAGATCAAAACAATCTTAAACATCAAAAGTCTGACGTGTCTAAAAGATGTCCAAAGATTGACGGGTTCTGCAGCCGCTGTAAGCAGGTTTATAAGCCGACTTGGTGACAAAGCTCTTCCATTATACAAATTGTTGAAGAAATCCGACAAATTTGAGTGGAAAGAAGAGGTGGACAAAGCATTAACCCAGTTAAAAGAAACTTTGATGAAAGCTCCGATTTTGGCATCCCCCAAAGACGAAGAACCCATGTTAATGTATCTTACAGCAACTAACATGATTATTAGTGCATTGATAATTGTGGAAAGACGGAAAGATGAACAAAACATTCCAAATCAACATCCGGTATACTACGTCAGCGAGGTATTTTCTGAATCAAAACAAAGGTATTCACATTATCAAAAACTAGCATATGTCGTATTTTTAGCATCTCGAAAACTTTATCATTATTTCCAAGGAAATTCCATAACAGTGGTAAGAAAAGCACCACTAGAGGATATTATTAACAATGCGGACGCAATTGGTGAAGTAGCCAAATGGGTCATTGAACTTGCCGTGTTTGACATTAAGTACCAACCCAGGACGACAATCGAATCCCAGGTTTTGGCAAATTTTGTAGCCAAGTGAACAGAAGCAATGGAAAACACACCAATGCCGGAATCAGAATATTGGATCATGCATTTCGATGGATCCAAAATGAAAGAGGGTGATGGTGCTGGTGTGGGGCTCAAAGCCCCAAAAAGTGACATAATGGAGTTTGTATTCCAAATACACTTCAACGCCAGCAACAATGTGGCAGAATACGAAGAATTGCTTCATGGCTTGCATATTGCAAAATAAATAGGTGTCAAGTGTATACTCTGTTATGGTGACTCGGACTTGGTACAACATCAACTAAACCAAACATGGGATGCCAAAATCCCCATAATGGCTGAATATCAGAGAACAGTCGACGAGTTTGCCATTTGCTTCCTAGGATTTGAAGTACTTCATGTCAAAAGGGAAGAAAAATGGAACGCGGATGCTTTAGCCCGCATGGGCTCGGAAAGGGTAAAAACTCTACCGCCTGGTGTATTCGTTCAGCATTTGCACGAACCATCAATAAAAGGCGGAGATGTTGACTACCCCAGAATTTCCGAGTCAATAGAAGTTTTGCTCGTTAATCCGGATTGGACAATTCCATTCTTAAATTTCTTGGTTGATCGGAAATTCCCGTATGGAACGGACCAAGTCTTCAAAGGCATATAAAACACCGATGTAAAGGATACACGGTAATCAATGGTTGCATGTATAAACCCAGTACTACAGGAATTATTCAGCGATGCATTTCTCCAGAAGAAGGACAAGAAATTTTGCAAGAAATCCATGCTGGAGATTGCGGACATCATGCTCATTCAAAAAGCATAGTTAAAAAAGCATTTCGTGCCGGATTTTTCTGGCTCACAGCCAAGGCAGATGCGAGGCACATACTGAATACATGTGCCGGATGTCAGTATTACGCCAAGAAGACCAATATGCCGGCTCAAGCACTCAAGATTATCCCCATAACATGGCCGTTTGCGGCTGGGGGCTAGATATGATGGCGCGATTCAAAACTGCAAGAGGCGGACTTACGCATATACTCGTTGCAGTAGATAAGTATACCAAGTGGGTGGAAGCAAAACCTATCAAAAAACTTGACGGTGTGACCACCAGAAATTTTATCATTTACATAGTCATGAGATACATCGTTCCACATAGCATAATCACGGATAACGGGACAAATTTCTCAATTGGAGAGTTGGCAAAATATTGGCGACAAACGGGAATCCGCCTAGATCTTGCATATGTTGCCCACCCACAATCCAATGGACAGGTTGAGCGAATGAATAGTTAACTCATGCAGTGAATACGCCCAAGACTCGAATCTCGTCTTCACAGAGCAGCTGGATCATGGGTAGAAGAATTACCTTCCGTACTTTGGAGTATTTGAATGACGCCAAATAGATCAACTGGGCAAACGTCTTTTTTCTTGGTTTATGGTGCTGAAGCAGTGCTTCCTACGGACTTGATCCATGATAGCCCAAGAGTGCAAGCATACGATGACTCGGATGCCGAAAGTGCACGTCAGGATGTCGTCGATCTCTTAGGAGAAGAACGAGAACTAGTGTTGCAAAGATCCGCCATTTATCAGCAAGGATTACGGCGATATCATAGTCGGAAAATCAAACACCGATATTTCAAAGAGGGTGATTTGGTACTAAGATTGGTATACAGGACAGAAAATAACAAGTTAGCCCCAATCTGGGAAGGACCATTTGTCATTAGCAAGGCTATGAAAAATGGTTCATATTACCTTGTACATATTTGAGATACTGAAGTTGACCCCAAAAATCCGAGTCGCAAGAGGAAAAGAAACATAGATGTATAAGTCGGAGAGAAAACAGACCCTGGAGCATCCAGCAGCTACGTCCCTTCTACACTAAGTTCAATTCTATGTAAACATCATTGAGATCATGAAATAAAGTTATCGGAAGTTCATACATTTCTATTTTATTTTGTCTTTATTTCTAAAGCATACTTACGCCTTATCTATTTCCCAATTATCTTTCAAATTAGCTTCAATATTAAGCCGAATTTTGCTTGCGTGCTCAGAGTTATAAAACTGAATGTTTTTTGGCCTAAGGAGGCTTCAAAACCCCAGATTGTGCATGCATGCCTGAGGTTCATACTTTTCGAATTCCTTACTATTTCTAAGTATTATCTGATCGTTTGTTGTGTTGGGTCACTGGATTTAGTAAGTTAAAGTGCCCAGGTATAATCCATGATTCCAAGTTTTGACTGATTGGTTTCTTAACCCGGTCGCTTGGCGTGAAGATTACATACTTTCGAACCACTTTAACACTAAAGAAAGTTAAAGCATACAAACCAGAGAACTTAGAATAAAAAGAATTAAAACTATGAAAAACTTGCAAAGTTAAAAAGTTTACTGCAAAGGATAAAATGCTTGTCCATACAAAAGATATATATATATAGGTAAATATATATATATATATCTACTAATTGGAGACTCCCTACGAGACAACACGTTATTCCTGGAGGTTAATGAATTTTAACCATCCAAATTAACCGATGATCCATCTAAAACGGTTGATCAAATCCGCTCCTCATCACCACCTGATGAGCTAGCGTCATGGAGGGGGACTAGTTGGTCCAAGGTAGGATGGGCACAAATACCAGTAAGTCAATTTGAAAAGAAAGAAAAATAGAAAAGATAGAAAGAGAGGGGTACATGTCTTCTCCTTGATTTTCTTCATACACTTACTTCCTTGAGTTGCTTCTAGTTGTGGATTCCAAGTCTTTTCTTCAAAACTTCTTCATTGATCTTCCTTGTAGCTCTTCATGGTGCCACCAAGTTAAAAGTGAATTGCCTTCTATTGCTTGAGCCTTGTTTTCCATTTGCTAACTTGATGAATTCTTGAAGCAAGAATAGGGGAGTGGAGAAGTAGATGGAAAACAATAGTACTAGTGTTTAAGGTTCCCTACTTGGTCTTATATGTTATTGACATATACTAGCGACTTGGTCTTGGCTCCAAAATAGCCATACCATCAAAGAATAACAGTTGAAAACAAATTCATGGTAAAGATGGATCAATCACTATGTTGGATTTTTGGTCAAGAACACATGGTCATGGTCCAAGGTGTCCAAAATGGTTGGGCAAAGATGTCTCTAGTTTAAGGCTACCAAAAGGATCCATTTTGCAAAAGGAACTATATTCTAATTATTTATAGAAATAATTCAATGTCAGAATACTCAAATAGGCAAAATAATTCTAAATTGAATTTTAATTTGTTCAAACATTATTTTGGGGCAGAGGGTATGAAAGTAACATCATAAGGTTTCCAAATATATTTTATTTGCAATTTTTGGATTTGTGGAATTTGATTTATGCCAAAATTCATCAAACAAGCATATTTAAATTTGAACCTATTTAAGTTTGCCAAATTTGAATTTGAACAGTGCAATTGGTGTCATGGAGCGGGACTCCTCTTTTACTTCCATCCAGAATTGCGGGGAGAATTGATCCGAAAATAATGCTAGACTGTGCAATCTCGCGGGAAAAAACGCCCTAGCTCCCGTGTCGCTCCCGCGGGCGACCGGTAGCTCCCCTTGCGCCGCCGCCTTCTGGTCCCCCTTCTCCCCCTCTCCCTCCTCGCCGCCGCTGGTGGGCGTCGTCGGGCCGAGGTCTCCTGCTCCTCGCTTGGGTGCTGGCGGCGCGGGCTGCAGTGGTCGGCGGGGGCGCGGCGTTGGCGTTGGGCGAGGAGGCGTCTCCCCGCAGTAGCCGTGCCTTGGCACGGGCGTGCTTCAAGTGGCGGCATGGTGGTGGCTTCGCGGCGTGCTCGGCCGTCGCACTAGCTCTTGTGGCTGCGGTGGGTGGTTGTGTGCGTCTCGGGCTCGATCTGGCAACCGACGGTGTGGCTGGGCTGGGCTCCCGCGGTGAACATGGATGTCGGAGGTGCTAGCTAGGGGTGACAACGGCCACTAGCGGCGCGGGCCAGATCTAGGCCCGATTTGGCTAGGTGGGCTAGATCTGGGCCCGATCTGGGCTTTGCGGGCTTCAGCCGTTTCGCGTGTTGGTGGCAATTCCCGGCAGCGCTAGTAGTCAGGTAGGTGGCCGGTGCGTCTTCTCCGAATGATGTGCTGCTGTTGCCGGAGGCTAGACTGGACCAGGCAGGTCTAAGTTTGGCGGCCACCACGTGCTGGTTTGGCTGGTGGGCGGTGTGGCTATGCCATGCATGTCCCGCTCGTCGCCCCCGTTCCGGTCTCTGATATCTCCCCCGTCGTAGTGGGCTAGCCGTGTGGTGTCCTTCGGTTGTTGGTTCGAGTTTGGATGCCGGGGCGGCGGCCCTGGAAGGTGGTCTGCGTGGTCGGCTCTTCGGCGAGTGGCGTAGCAGTGCTGATGGCCTACGCCTTTGGCTATGTGGACGGCGAGGAGAAGCGGCGCGGCGCGGTGGTGGTCCGGCGGGTTCGGGTGGCGTGTTGGCGGTGGTGCTGCTCCTTGGTGGAAGGGGGCTTGGGCAGCTGCGGCGGCTAGCTGGTCGCCGGCGGGCGGCCAACGGCTCCGTCGTGGCAGCACCCCTCCTGGTAGACGGTGATGAAGGTGCTCGGGCCGGGGGTGGTGGAGAAGTTGGTGTGCCTGCTGCAGTGCGGCGGCGGCGGGGACTTTACGGGTCCAAGACGGGCCCGACCAGGCGAGGCGGGTCTGGTATGTCCCTAATGCTGCATCTGATTGGCTACCGCAGATGGCGGTGGAGGTCGATGCCTCCTGCGCACTACTGCACTACTACCCCCTCGCCAGAGTACCTTCGTCTTGGTCCTCCGGCCTCACGACCTATGTAACATCCCAAGTATGAAACATCCCTTAGAATGTTTTGTTTCTTGTTTTAATTCAAGCAATGCATCATGTCATCATCTCATTGCATTTGTTTTATTTTTTGGTTGCATTTGTTACTAATTGTTTTGCAACTGTTTTATCTTGTTTTCATAATCAAACTCAAACAATTTCAAATGGTTATTTTCATACTTGCTCTGTTACAACTTTTGGAATAAAAATAACAAAGGAAAACAACCATTTTATTCCATGTGGATCACTTATTAAATTGTTGGTTTTAATCAAACCATTAATCCAATCAATTAATTCAAATCAATAATTTCTAAATCATTTTCCAATTCAAACCAATCCTTAAAATTCAGTACCTCTTGAATCCATGAAGTTCACCACACTATTTTTTTAATCTTTAAAAATCATTTTAAACCCTAGGGGTAACCCTATTCAAATGCTTGTTTTTAATAAGGGTTCATTAATATTAAAATCTCCCAAATTTGGATTCAAATACAAACATCATTTTAAATCTCAAATTTTTGAAATCCAATCTTGGAATATGGTTTCTAATTACCTAATTAGCCTAACCTAATTTTTCTGGAATTTTTAGTAAACAAAACCTTATCAAATTCTTCCCAAATCTGTTTCAGCAAAAAAAAAACAGAAAAATAAAAAGGAGAAAAACCGCAGCGCGCGCGGCAGCTAACAGCTACCCAACCCACCTAACCTACGCGCGCGCGGCCCAGCCCGCCTAAGCCTAAACTTACCGCTTTGAAGATCGTGCGGATCTTCTTTTCCACGTACGGCAGCCATCCGCGGCCTCCACGTTGGAGTACGGCCGCGCCGACGGCCAGGAGAGCGCCGTGGCCTCTATATAGCCCCTCGAGCAGCGCGCGCAGCCCTAGGCTAACCCTAGGCCCTCGCTCCCCGCGCCGCGCCGCCATCCTCTCTCTCTGTCACCACTTCCCCTCTCTGTTTCTCCTCGCCGGCGACAACTCCCTGAACCTCGCCATGGCGCCGCCACCTCACAGCCCCTCCTAGCCACCTAAACCTTGGAACCAGCTCGCCGCTCTCTCCTCTCTCCGCTGAACACCTGAACGTCACCGGTAAGCCTCTGTTTCGCCGCCGCGATCTTCTCCCTCTCCGGCCGCCGTGCCTCCGTATCTGAACCCGAGGTTCTCCTCTACGTGACAGAGCCTCTCGACGCCGATCGATCGCTGGAATCGACCCACCTCTTCCTCCTCTACGTCTTGGACACCTGCGGGAGCACGGAGGAGCACGGATTCGTCGCCGCCATCAACGTCACCGTCGTCACCGTTGCGTCACCGTCGATCCGCTGCTTCGATTACAGCCGGTGGTGAGCTTCCACCTTCGCCTTCTCCCTCCCTCTGCTTGCGCACGGGTCCGTGCACGTCCACTGCGTCCAGCACACGCACACACCTCACGCATCGAGCACTGGCCGTGTTTCCCCCGCCGGCGTTCATCTTCTGTCAGTCGAGGAAGCGTTGGTTCGTCAGTTTCGTCAGTTAAGCGCTGGGACTGAACCTTATCCTCTCTGAATCGCTTCTACTGTCAAATGACTGATCGCAGCGCAGTGGCTCAGCCCTTTGCGCGCGCCAGCGAGGGCGTGAGTTCGAGCCGCGGATGCGCGGATTAAATCCAACGTTTTTGCATCTCTGTCTGACACCCGTGGCCCGCATGTCATCGACCTCCACTGCCACGCGTGCGTGCGCAGCGCCACGCTGGCCTCTGGCCCACGCGGCAGTGGCAGCGTGTAGATACCAGTGCGGTACAAAATGTTTAAACGTTTTCTGTTTTGGAAATTCTAATTCTTTTTAATAACAGAATTAAACATTAAACTTCAAACTTTAATATCTTTTAATCTGTAATTCCAATAAATACAAGTTTTATATGTTTTCTGTTCAAAATTAAATGATCTTTCCAATTGTTCCATTTGTGTTCTGTTTTGAGTTTTCAAAATACATTTAAAAATTCAAATTTGAATAATTCAAATGTAATTTGCAATAATTCATAAATAATTCATACTAATTCCAAATAAGGCAAATAAAATATGTTTTTCATACCATTTTGATTATCCTATTCAAATATAAAATTTGTTTCATTGTTTGAATAATTTAAATTGCCTAAATAATTTAATACTTGTTTAATTCATTTAAATTTGCTAAAAATCATAACTTGCTCAAAATAAAATATTTTTGAACATGCAAAATATGTTTTCAAACCATCAAAGTGTGAACTTTTCAAATGTGAATTTGAATTTATGAATTGAACAAATAAAATTCAATTAATATTCAAACTTGTTTTAAATTCAATTAAAACTTGTTAATATTGTGTAATTCATAATAAATTCATCCTAACTCAAATTTCAATATTTGAAACATGTAATCCAACTAAAATTTGATGTTCTTTTCAAATATAAATTTTGATAATTATTTTGCACACTTTAAATTGATGAAAACAATAATTGTTTGTGTGACATGTTTAAGTAACCAAAATTTTCCAAACTTAATAAATAATTTCCAAACTTGTTTTATTCCTTTTCCTTTGCATCTATTATTGTTATTTGTTGTTATTTTGTTGTTACCAGCATGCATGCATCATGATAACAACTATCACATAATAATTAATTGTAAATCATTTGTTCTACTTAATCTTTGGACCTTTTCCATATGCAACTAATTTTAGCATAGGGGTCCATTTAATTTGTGTTATCATGTTAGCTAGGTTATTTTGATGCAACCATTAACTGTCATGCATCATCTTGATTGTGCACAATGCCATGGAAATGATTGTTTACATTCCTGTTTTGTTTGTTTGCTTCTTCTCGAATAGACGACGACGTTGAGACAGACGATCCTTACAGCACCCCTTCTGAGGATCTAGCTCAGTACCCGGCTGTTGAGTTTGCAGGCAAGTTATCACTCACATGAACCATTGTGTTCCTTTCAACCCTGGTTACCGATACTTTCCGTTGTCTATTCTTGCTAGCCTTAGTGGTAGTTGTTTCTGTTACGAACCTATCACATGAATCCTTTAACCCTGATATTGCCTCACCACCACTCCTACAACCCTATTGATTGAGCTAGTGTCTTACTAGCATGCTTAGGTTGTTTTTGCTCGAGTCTGTTACCCGTTACTTTCAGATACTATTTCATTATGTTCTGGGGGCTCGATGTTTAATTAATCAATCAATCTATCATGCTACTGTATTACTTAATAATTTGATGATAAGGCACCGGCAGGAGGCCCTGTGTGGTTTTGAGGCCTGCTAGTGTCGACCCTAATAGGAAAAGGGTCTTGTCTACTGATCCATGATGAGCGCACTACCCGCATGTGGGAAGCGAGTATGGGCGCCCCCCTCAATTTGATTCGATTCGCATCTCGTCCAAATCATCTCATTTAGTATGTGCTTTCTATTTGCCGCATGCATGTTTTTGCGAGCCCAGCGCAGGGTGGAACTTTTGTAGTCGGCATATAGGGGGACACGTTCTTAGAGTGCTATGAGGGTCCATTTTCTTCTGGGCTCGATTAGCCGTGCGCCCAAGGTGCTTTGGGCTTGATGCGGAGAAGAGTTGAGTTGTGTTGAGTGCCCCGCTTGGTGGGAGGCATCCCAGCTGGCGGGTTATTCATACGTGTACGGCCAAATTGGTGCAACCCTGCAGGGATAATCTTCTCGAGAAGCCGTGTTTTCCGCGGTTATGGACTACTTGGTGAAAGTACTGGCTAACAAGTACTCAGGACAACTTAAATCTAATGATACACCCTCTCACACCCCATGATTACAATTTGACTAGTAATAGGATTATTGTCACAATAACTTGTTTCATCTTAATCCAACTGTGTGAGTTATCCTCGGATTGCTTCTTTGGATAAGGGGCGAGATCCAGGATGGGTTTGTTTGATGTTATCTTTCAGTTGGTTACAACCCTCGATCTTATCCCCTTTCTGATAGTTGGAAGTGATAGAATCTCTGTAGTTGGTTAGTGCAGCCAGTTGCAGCATCTTTTATATCCCCTTCTTTCCGTTGAACCCAAGTCATCTGTGCTTGTGTTGACGGGTTATACTTTGGTGAACTGTGAGTCTTGCTTGCCAGTACGTCTATGTACTGACCCCTTTGGGGCTGTGGTTTCCGCAGACTACGATTACGAGGACCCAGGTGACGGCTACTACGTGGAGTTTGACGAGGCTGCTGACGAGTAGTTAGCGGACCCGGGCAGGATCCGAGACATCGTGGATGGGCTCCGTCTTCTTTATTTTTCTCCGGCTTCATAAGCCTGTTGGATTTGTCTGTACCCAGACACCTTTGTTTGCTTCCGCTGATGTAATGAATGCTATGTTGGGACATGTGTCCTCTGGATGATTGTATTTGCTATTTCTGCCTTAGGTGAAGGCCATTTGCTACCTTATTTCAATCTTTTGTGTCGTAGAGGCATGTTGTGTTATCCTTTTGTTCAAAGCCGTTGACGTACCATGTGTGTATGGTATGAAGTACGTCAATGGTAGTGTCCTGATTTCTACAGGATAGTTTACATCGACGGTGAACAGTAGCGATGGGTTGTCACACATAAGTGTTGGCCTACTCGTAAGAGGACGCGGGTGCCGGAAAACCCCGTAATCCCATCAGAGTACTGTTCAGTTCGTACGGTGAGTATCCTCTAGAAGTCCGGGTGCGACAACCTACAGCACGGAGCGACGGTGGCGGTGATTGCAAGACCGTGGTGGTGTGTGCAGGTGGATGGCCTGCTGGGTGGAGCGTGACGGAACGTCCATGGACGTGGCTGGTTGGGGTCGGGAGAAATCTCCGTCGTCTCTACACCGACGAGGTGACGCCTACAGGTGTGGCTTTCCTTCATGAAGGGCGTCGGGTTTTGTCGTGGGATAATCACGGCAGACGTTACCGGGGGTAACTTGTCTTGGGGCAAATCGACTCTGGTGTTTGGGAGAGGATTTAGCTCAAGGGAAAACATGATGATATGCGATCTGGTAGCCGGCAATCAAGTCTCCGAGTCTCCGATCTAGATATATTAACTCAACTCTCGTGTTACACTGGATACTCGATACCTAGCGATATTGCTCGAACTCTTGGATCCCTCCTGGTCTAACCCTAGGGGCCGGCTTATATAATATCCGGACCCCCTGGCCTACTCTCCAAGGCGCACTCTCAATCCTACCCGGACACTGCTTACAAACCCTAAATTTCCTTATCGGAACCCACAATCCGGGTTACGAGGCCTACGTTCCTGGGCCTTCTAGAAACTCCTTTATCTTAAGTCGGGTCTTGCGCAGCGTCCTTTGGGCCGAGTTACTTCTTGGCGTTGGCCTACCGGGTTATCATCCCTCCATCAGTAGTCCCCAGAATAGCTTGGGCTTCATGAGATCCTCCTTGAAGCGCACGCTATTCCCTGCAAAAATAACAAACACACAAGTTCATAGAGGCCGGGTTAGATTGCTTTGATAAACAGCTAGGCCTAACTCCATGGTGGCCATATAGTAACCCGGCTTTCTCCAAGTCCAGTGTTTACTTTTCCGGGTCAACGCCCCTGATGCAAACGCCAAAGATCCGGCTTACTTTACTTGTTAATCGATCCAGGTATCGCGGAGAAGATTTGTTTCCTATCCATTCCGGATATCTCATCCAGCACTTAAAGCATATCTCAGAAAATCCGGACGGGTATCCCTTATCCCGAAATTTCCGATTCCCGCCCGTTGGTCTAGGTTTACCCACCCGTACCTTATAAATAGGTATCTAGGGGGTAACCCACCCCAACGGTTCATTCCTCATTCTTCTTCCTCTGCGCCAGTGTCCTCTCTCACCCGCGCTCGCTCATCGCCGCCACGGAGACCTCAAGCGCGCCACCGGAGCAGAGCCGCCGCCGGCTGCGTTCATCCACCGTTCGCCCCGCGCCGCCGCAAAACTCCGCCGCTGCGCCCTCATCTTGCCCGCCGGGAATCGCAAGGGGGCATTTGGATTGCGCCATCTGCCGCTGTCGTGCTCTGCTCCAATCTCCTCCGGTAAGCTTCTTGCTCCCATTGAATTAGCCTCACAATTTCTTGATTCGTTCTAGATTGGATCTAGGTCAACCGCGGGCCATTTCTTGCCCCGCGTCGGATTAAGTCGCATAGACTCACACTAGTTCATCCAATAGCTTAATAGATGGTCACACATCATTCTCCTACCGCTTTTAATCATAAATTTCTCCGTGAAATCGTTCACAAATTTTCCAATCTAGATTCACTTCGCTGAAATTTTCCGCGGCTGTCATTGGTACCCGGAAAATCCACTTCCTCCGGTTCTTTTACCTGCAGTAGATACATGGGCAATCAAACTTCTTCCACAAACGCTCACCAATACGTAAGTTCCCCATAGTCTCCGTACTGATACCCGATACTCGGATAATCTGTAACTTCCGCTCCATCCAGTGATACCCGGACAACTCATAGTTCCCATACCTCTCTTTGATACTGCTTGCACATATCCGGATAACCCATGATTTCCGAGTCTTATGTCTTGTACCTTTTTGTCTCGTGTTTTGTAGACTGAACCCATGGCTCCCAAGAAGCAAGGGAAGCAGCAAGCCAAAACAAGGACGACCCAATCAATATCCGCCAACTGGGCGCGATCCACCGTCACCAAGGCCAAGCTAGAGGAGCTGGCCGAGTTAGGGGTCCTCCCCTCTCAGGAAGATATCCATTGGAGAGTGTCGGGTGATGAGACCCGGCCTACACCTGCTGCCGATGAGGTAATCTGCTTCATTGAACATGTGACCCGGGGGTTTCGCCCTCCGGGTCATCCCTTTTTCCGCGAGGTCTTGAGCCACTATGGCCTCCGGGTGTTCGACATAGGGCCCAACTCTATGTTGAACATTACCCATTTTATCGTCATTTGCAAGTCTTATTTGTGCATTCCGCCAAATATGGCTCTTTTTATTGAACTTTTCCAATGCAAACCGTGCCGCGAAAGCGGTGACGGGGCGCTTCTTGCTTGCGGCGGGGTTTCCATCCAGTGCCGCAAGAACTCACCAATGCCGACTCTCAATCTGAATTCCCATGTTAAACACTGGCAATTATCCTTCTTCTACTACCGAGACACCTCCCCACCCGGCGAAAGGAAATTGTCGGGTTACTCGGAGGGTCTCCTTGATATCTCCGAGTCGTTCAATGCTTTTGCCCCTGAGTCGGACAGGGAGGCCATCCAACCTCTTCTAACCAAGATAGCCGTCCTCTCCGCCCAAGGTCTCCTTGGGCTCAACTTGGTCAAGACATGGGTGGACTTCCGGATCCAGCCCAACTCCATCCGCACCAAGCTGATGTGCGACTATTCGGGGCACGTCACGGATGCGCTCCTATATTCCTCTAAGAATTACCCAGCCGGCGATACCAACAAGACCATCAAGAGTTTCTTGACGGAAAAGTTGGAGGTGATCAAGAACATCACCGGGTTAGCACCATTTACCCGGGATAACCCGGCTCCAGCGGTAAAATCCAATACCTACGCATTTATCTTCACACTTTGACTTGATACCACCACTAATTCTCATTTTCATGCTTTTATCTCAGGCTGATAACGTCTTCTGGAACGTCAAGACCTCCCCTTCTTCCGGAGACCCGGAAGAAGATGAAGAACCGGCTGACAATGATGAAGGTATTTATCCGGGTCTTCTATCAGCTTCACTTGCGCCATTTTGCTCACACGTCTAACTTTTTCCGACTATACATACTCGGCTTACAGGGTTAGAGGACAAAGATGACAAGGACGAAGGGGACCCGGAGGCCACCGAGTCCGACCAAAGCGACCCTGAACAAGAAGCAATTGTTGGGGCCAAGAGGAAGACCAGAGGGGTGGTATCCAAGGTTCCCTTCTCCTTTATGTCCTCAAACCCTATTCCTTTGATAACATGCGAAAACTTAACCAACAATTATCCAACTCATCACACTTGAAGGACACTCTCCGGCCAAGCGTAGGGTGACCCGGAGTTCCCCGGGTGACGATCCCCTCAACCCGGGCATCTCCACCTCACCAGTCCGCTGTGCCGGTACTCCTCCACCTCATCCTTCCAATTCTCCTCGGCGTCACCCCTCCCCCAACCATCCACGGGCCGGGCAGTTCCGGGTTCCGCTATCGGTCCCTGTAATAGATTCATCCGCTTCCAGCAGCGAGCTCCCCTCGGATTACGCTGTGAACACTGGGTGAGCCTTTGTTGTATGATATCCCCGCATACTCGATAATCTTCCTCCACTGCCGCTAACTGTTTCTCTCTTTTTTTCCTTAGCACCCAAGTCACACTTAGTGACCCGGAGAACATGGAGACCCATAACCGAGAGACGGAGGGGCCGACTGATAATACAGACGCCGCGACTGGCGGTGATGCTGAAGACAACCAGGAACAAGGCCCCTTGGGTGACCCAGCTCACCAGGAAGCCGGGTCTCCAAAGCCATCCGAAGAGGCTGAGGACGAAGAGGTTGAGATCCTGGACACAAAGATGAGTTCTCCAAACCCGGACACCCAGACAGTCCGGGTCTCGACTCCAAAGTCGGGGAAAGTTCACCCGCCAGGCGATCAAGCTGCCGGCTCTTCTGGTGTCAGGCCCGAAGACATGACGTTCTCTCAGATGCTTGATGCCCTTCACACTTTGAGGGCCGATGAAGAAAATATCTTAGAACCTTTGATAGCTAAACATGAGGTAAATCCGAATAATATTGCCTGTATCCTTATCTAGTCCCCAAGTTCCGAGTGAATTTATTGATAATTTGCTTGGAACTTCGTAGTATATCCGACTAATCCTTCCTTGTGTCTACACTCAGGCTTTCGTGGCCCAATCCGAGAAGAAATTGGCGAAGGCCACCAAGCTCGTTGAGAAGGAGGTGGCTCTGCGTGAGGCGGCTGAAGCTGAAGCTAGGAGGAGCGGGAAGATCACGAGGAAGTATAGGAGGAGGGCTCATGCAGCAGAAGATGAGCTGACAAAAGTTTCTGTTCAAATTGCCGATACATATCGTGCATTGGCTGGTACGATTCCTAACTTTGATAATTATGACCCGGATTTTCATTTTGATAAATAGTCGGATTTCCTTACTCGTTGTTTTTTTCCTACTTTTTGCAGGTCCGGATGAAGTAATCCCGGACGAAGATGACATTGCCAAATTGAAAACCATCAAGAGCACTATCCGGCAGCTCTGTGCCGGAACCAAATGGATCCTTCAAGAACTGCAATGGCCAGGTGTTGGGCACGGCAACCTGAAGAGGTTGCTGGACGCCTGCTCCACTATACCCGAGTGGATTGGGCACTGGAAGCGCTCGTCCTGCCGGATTGGAGTAACTCGGGGGCTTGCGCTGGCTAAAGCTTATTTTCCTAAGCTCGAGCCGGCCAAGCTGGTGGGCGGGTTTCCAGAATTCAACCATGACGGGTCCAAGTTCTCAGTGAAGAATTTCAAGGCCATCCAGAAGGAAGTTCGTCACCCGGCCAGTGTGATTGCTGATGGCTTGGATATCAACTCAATTATCCCTGCGTATGATGCTGATGGTAAGGCGATTAAGTCGGATCTTCCCAAGCCGTACGACATGCTGGCCCGATGGAAGGCGGAGGCTGCCCAGTTGAGAGAGGAGGCCGCGAAGAAGAAGGCTGAGGCCGATTCTGCGCCTGCTACCTCCACACCAATCGTCCCTCCTCCTGCATGGGCTGGCACTACTACTGATCCGGTTGCTGCTGCTACCAAGAGTACTGAAGAGCAAGCCAAGGAACAAGACCCGGCTGGCAAGGGCAAGGGGAAGATGGATGCCTCAGCCCCGGAAGCCGAGTGATATTTGCTATCCGCTGTCATTTCGTATGCGTCAGTCGGCCAATGGGCCCTTTGAACAATTATTTTTGACGGTGCGCCTGTGCACCTTTGATACTAGTATCGAGACTTGTAATGAACTTTAATGCCTTGATATACTTCGTGCCTCTTCTGGCCTTTGGATGATTTTGATATTTATCTACCTTTGAGCTTATTTACTCTTGATACTCCGACTTTCTTTATGGTTCCTTTTGTGAGACTCAGTTTCCGGGTCTCGTGGGTTTTGACAGGTGGACTTTTCTCTAAGTCCCCAAGTCCCCAAGACTCGGATGTTTTGGGTTTTTAAGCTTACTAGCTAAGCAACTTTCTCCTTTTCAAAATACCCAGTCCCCAAGGCCCGAAATTCCGAGTCTGGGGTGTGAGGTTTCTCAAAGAAAACAAGTTGTTTCTGCTAAGCCCAAAACCTAGAGCCGTTTCACATAGGTTTTGAAGTTATGCTTAATGGACTTTGAGTTTCCGGTTATTAACCCTATACTCTGCATTACTTGTGGTTTAGATGACCCTTTTGACTCTCTTGTACTGTAAGCCGGCTTTCGCGTGGATATCATGTTGTTACATCTGTACGAAAACAGGGTCAGGCAAGTCCCATTGGGCATCATGGCTGATTGTAATCGTAAGCGAGCAAAGCATGCCACTTTAGTGCGAGTCACATCGAGCTTAAGTAAGAAAAGTCAAGAAATTTGGCTCCTTTGTCCGGTTATAAGATTGCAGCCGTACTCGTTTGCGAGTAATCGGCCCTTATAACTCATAGGCATCATGGCCGGGTCTTTGAGTTTGTAACTGTGCTATTCAAGCAATCAGCCCTCAAGACCTAAATACATGCAACATACTGAAGAAGCTAAGGTACTAAGAAAACAATAAATAATACTTACCTGGAAGAAAAGTAAAAAACATAACAGAAAAATAAAACTTGATAAAACATGTGAAAAACATATATTGCTTAACCATCTCTTTATTGATATGAGAAAGTTAGGTCAGCAAGCCGCCTCGTTAAAACCCCTCCAGTCCCCTTAGGTACCCTGGATAGGAAAAGAGTGCGTCTGAAACCTGTTGCCTGTTACATCGTGTAATTCCACTTGTGAGTCTGGTCTATACTAGGTATAGTAGGGACGCAGCTGAGCTACGTTCCATGGTCTTTCTCTCTCTTGCATAGATGAAGTGGTATGAGCGGTGTCGTTAACCGTAGCCGACTCTTCCCTTGCATCTATCAAGTAATACGATCCATTGTGCAGATTCCGGCTTATGATAAACGGTCCTTCCCATGGCGGTGATAACTTGTGGTTTCCTTCCTTTGACTGTACCAGGCGCAGAACCAGGTCTCCTTCCTGGAAGACCCGGGTTTTCACGCGCCGGCTATGATATCTCCGCAGATCCTGCTGATATATGGCTGATCTTTCCAGTGCTTGTTCCCTTTCTTCTTCTAGCATATCCACGGCGTCCTGCCGGGTCTTCTCGTTCTCCGCCTCGACGTAAGCCGACACTCGAGGCGAGTCATAGATGATATCACTCGGCAACACCGCCTCTGCACCATAAACCATGAAAAACGGTGTCATCTGAGTGGATCTGTTAGGTGTTGTGTTGATACCCCAAACCACTGCAGGTAATTCTTCGACCCATGCACCAGCAGCTCTGATACACGGAACTCGCAATCGTGGCTTTAATCCACGAAGCAACTCTTGATTTGCCCTCTCCACTTGTCCATTAGCCTGTGGATGGGCCACTGAAGCTATGTCAAGCCGGATTCCATTGTTACCACAAAATTTCTCCATCTCGCCAAGGGACATATTGGTTCCATTGTCGGTAATTATGCTATGGGGATACCCGAACCGATAGATAATCCTTTTCAGGAACTTGACTGCTGTAATTGCTTCACAGTTGGTAACTGGCATAACCTCAACCCACTTGGTAAACTTATCAATGGCCACCAAGAGATGTGTCTTTTTGCAAGGTGACATGTGAAAGGGGCCAACCATGTCCATACCCCAAACAACGAACGGCCAGGTTAACGGGATAGTTCGTAATTCCATAGCCGGCACATGGGTTTGGCGAGCGTACCTTTGACATCCGTCACACCTTGCCACCAAGCGCTCCGCGTCTGCTAGGGCCGTGAGCCAGAAAAAACCATGTCGATAAGCTTTGGCCACAAGGGAACTTGTGGATGCATGATGCCCACAATCACCTTCATGGATTTCCTTGAGGATCTGTCGGCCTTCTTCTGGTGCTACACAGTGCAAAAAGACTCCTGCTGCACTTCTCTTGTATAACTCTCCATTGATGATAGAATATCCTTTTGCTCGCCTCAGAATTTGTCTTGCTAATACTTCCTGCTGTGGTAACTCGCCCCGTGATAGGTAGGCCAAGAACGGCTCTGTCCACTCGGGAACAGCACGTACTGTGGCCACGAGCTCCAAATCCGGGTCTTGATTTGCCAGTTCTTCCTCAGACTCGGTTTTGACTGATGGTCGCCATTGTTCATCCAGGAAAACATTAGGTGGAACCGGCTCTCTGCGCGAGCCGAGTCTGGTGAGTGCATCTGCTGCCTCGTTTTTTCTTCTCTCTATGTGCTCCACCTCGTACCCGGAGAAACACCCGGCAACTCTATCAACCTCTCTGCGGTATGCTGCCATAGTTGCATCTTTTTTATCCCAAGTTCCTGAGACCTGCTGTACCACAAGGTCCGAATCTCCAAAGCATCGTATCCTCTTAATATTCATCTCCTTGGCTACCTTTAAGCCGTGCAATAAGGCCTCATACTCGGCCACGTTGTTGGAACAATCAAAGTGAATCTGCAGCATGTAGCTCAACTTGTCTCCTTTGGGTAATGTTAGCACCACTCCAGCTCCTGACCCCTCGTATTGCTTGGAGCCATCAAAGTGCATGATCCAAGACTCGGAGTTTGGAGCCATGGTGGGCATGCCTGTGTGTGTCCAATCGTTAATAAAATCGACTAGAGCTTGAGATTTGATTGCTGACCTTGGCTCGTAGTTGATGTGATAATCCCCCATCTCGATCGCCCACTTGGCTATTCTACCTGTTGCATCCGAGTTTCTGATGATATCCGACATTGGTATAGAACTCACCACTGTTATGGGGTGTTCCTGAAAATATGGCTTCAATTTCCGGCTGGCCATGAAGACCCCGAAAACCAGCTTTTGCCAATGTGGATAGCGCTGTTTTGCCTCTGATAATACCTCACTGACGTAGTAAACCGGCCTCTGGACCGGGTATTCTTTTCCATCTTCTTTTCGCTCGACAACAACCACTGCACTAACCGCCCGGGGCCCTGCTGCAACGTATAATAACATAGGCTCTTTAGGACCCAGAGCTGCTAGGACTGGTGCCTCAGATAGCTGCTTTTTTAGTGCCTCGAACGCCTCGTCCGCCTCTTGATCCCATACGAATTTATCAGATTTTTTCAAGAGCCGGTACAAGGGTATTGCCTTTTCTCCGAGTCTGGATATAAACCGGCTGAGCGCTGCTACGCAACCTGTGAGCTTTTGAACATGTTTCAAATTTTCTGGCTTTTTCAGACTCTGGATAGCTTTGATTTTGTCCGGGTTTGCCTCAATTCCTCTCTCAGAAACGATAAAGCCGAGTAATTTCCCGGCTGGAACTCCAAAAACACACTTTTTCGGGTTGAGTTTCATCTGATACCTTCTCAAGTTCTTGAACGTTTCCTTTAGATCATCAATAAATGTCTCCGCCTTTCTGGTCTTGATCACCACATCGTCTACATAAGCATGTACGTTGCGTCCAATTTGGTCCTCGAAGCACTTCTGAATACACCGTTGATAGGTTGCGCCAGCGTTCTTCAATCCAAATGTCATGGTCTTGTAACAAAAGGCCCCAAAAGGGGTTATGAATGATGTTTTCTCCCAATCCTCCTTCTTGAGCTTGATTTGATGATACCCGGAATATGCGTCCAGGAAACATAATAGGTCGCTTCCAGCTACTGTGTCTATGATCTGATCTGTCCTTGGTAGAGCAAACGGATCCTTTGGGCAATGCTTGTTGAGACTCGTGTAATCAATGCACATCCTCCACTCATTGGTCTTTTTCATCACGAGAACCGGATTTGCTAACCAGTCCGGGTGAAACACTTCCATGATAAAGCCGGCTGTCAGCAGCCGAGCGATTTCTTCTCCTATAGCTTTCCTTCTGTCCTCATTCATCTTTCTCAAGCCCTGCTTCACAGGTCTAGACTTGGGATCGACGTGCAAACTGTGCTCTGCCAACTCTGTGGGGATACCCGGCATATCGCTAGGCGTCCAGGCGAACACACCCTGATTTGAACGAATGAACTCCACAAGTGCTTTCTCCTGCTCGCTGTCCAAGTTAGATCCTATAGCAAATTGCTTAGAGGGATCACCCTCGACAAAAGCTACCATCTTGGTGTCCTGTGCTGCCTTGAATTTTGCTCTCTCATCTTCAGTATTCGGTCTTTTTAACGCTGTTCTGTCATCTGGGTCTACTTGAGACCGGTAATACTTGAGTTCCTCTTTTTTGCAGGCTTGCTCCGCCATGGCGGCATATCCTTCGTCGCACTCAGCTGCTATATCCCGGCTCCCATGTATGGTGATGGTCTGCTTGGGCCCCAGGATGTTTAGTTGTAGATACACATAACACGGCCTGGCCATGAACTTAGCATAAGCCGGCCTTCCGAATAGCGCGTGATAAGGACTGCGCAACATAACCACCTCGAAAGTAAGCCACTCGACTCGGTAATTATCCTTCGATTCTCCAAAAGCTAACTCCAACGTGATCTTTCCCTCGGGGCACGCTGAGTGACCCGGCACAATCCAATGAAAAACTGTTGAACTCTTTTGTAGCTGAGACTCCTTGAGGCCCATGCGTAGAAAGGTTTCCCAATACAAGATATTGATGGTACTTCCACCGTCCATTAGGACCTTTTTCAGCTCATAACCATTAACCTGTGGTGCCACCACTAACGCTAAGACTCCTGGGTGTTCTATCCTTTCCGGGTGATCTCTTCTGCTCCACGTTACGTCCTGCTCTGACCATCTCAGGTACCTCGGAACAGCCGAAGAAACCGAGTTTACCGCTTGTTTCAGTATCTTTTTATCCTTGTTAGAAATTCCTGTGGTATGCACGTGATATTGTCCCAATTGCTTGGGGTTAGCTTGGAAACCTCCAGCTGCCCCTTGGTTATTACCCGGATTTCCGCCTGCCGGGTTACCGGCTGGGGGTGGGCCGTTGCCCGGGTTTCCACCCGGACCCGGTCCTCCTCCCCGACCTGCACCTCGCATAGCCTTGTTTATCTCCTCATTCTTCCATCTCTGTAGGTCCGCGCACTGCTCCAATGAATGGTTAGCCGGCCTACCATTCCTGCTGTGCTTTGGGCACGTCATTCTGAAGATATCCCAATTGTTACCCGGCCTTGGCGGTCCTTGATAATTTCCTCCGTTGTGATTTCCCGCATTGAAATTTCCTTCTGCCCAAGGTCTCGAAGACCCGGCTTCTGTGCTAGCGACAAACTCGGAGCCTCCCTCAAACGGGCGCTTGTTCTGATTGTTCCCATTGTTACCTCCATTGTTACCCGGCGTTGATCCATTGCCGGTTCTTCCACTATTATTTGTATTTGCTTTTGCTTTCTTGTCATCGACATCCTCTTCTGTAGTATCCGTTGCAGCGTGTTTGTTGCATGCATCCATTAGCTCTCCCATCGTAACATCTGAAACATTTCGACTAGATTTCATGCGAGTTAACTTCTGCACTAAAGGTATGTACTTGCACGTCTTTGCCATAGCTTGTAGCGCATCTTTGGGCTGAATATCCGTAGATGAGTGAAGTATCTCCATAACCCGGCGCACCCAGCTGCGCGCCGATTCTCCCTTCTTTTGGACACATCGTTCTAGGTCATCAATAGTAAATAGCTTTCTGCATGTCCCATGAAAGTGCTTGATAAACGCAGTTTTCAACTCCTCCCATGACTTGATAGATCCTTCCGGTAAATTATTGAACCATAACTTTGCTGCTCCTTCTGACATCATCAAGTACATGAACTTGGCTTGAAGATTTTCGGATGCATTGCGAATCGACATAGCCATCTCATAGCTGCTCAACCATGTCTCTGGATCCATAGTCGGCTCGTAATTCACAACTTTACCCGGTTCCTTGAATTTATCCGGGTAAGGCTCAGCCCTGATGTCAGCCGACAGACACTTAGGCCCAGCGAGATTAGTCGGAACTGGCCTCACCCGGGAAACATGCGACCCTGCGGGGGGCGCGGCGGGGCGCGGTACTGCTGGTGGTCCATGCACCGCAGACCTGGCCGCGGCTCTCCTGGCTCTGGAGCTATCCACGATAGCTTGTGCTGCTGATGCTGCTGGTACTGCCTGAACGCGGGGAGGAGGCGGCATTTGCTGCTGCTCTTCCCTCCGCCGCGCTGAACTTGTCTGGATATTGCCGGTATTGCCTCGTTGCTGGCTGATATATGGCGTCCCATGCATTCCACTTCTGTGATCCGGGTAATTAACTTGCTGCGCTACCGCAGTGCGCAATAGATCTATCGCCCGCCGGGTCTCCTCTGCATGGGGTGACTCTCTCATGGGGATTTGATTCAATGCGAGCGTTGCTGCGTACACATTATCCATGGGGTTGTTGTAATGACCTGCTGGTGTGCGAAATCGCGATGGTGGTGGTGGTGGTAATGTATTGCCGGTAGTAACTCCGGTCTGCAATGTGGGTAACCCGGCTTGTATGTTTGTCGGCTGTGCTCCTCCAGTTGCAGGTTGCTGTACAGTTCCTTGGTTTGCTGCTGGAATCGGTTGATCCTGAGGTGTGATAAATAGTGTGGTCGGGTTTATAACTCCACCCGTTGCTGGTAACATGGTCTGGTGCCTTTGACGCACCCTGGTTGTCTCTTCTCGGAGCCGGGTTTCCAATGCATCCAGCTCACGTTGGCGCGTGGTCATCCCTTGTCTCTCTGCTTCTACCTGCCTTCTCTGTTGCTCCAATGCACGACGGGCTACATCCAGATCTCTAACACGTTCCGCCGCGTTTTCCGGAGTGATAACCTAGGCCAACACGGTGGGATCTAGAATCAAGTTATTGTTGAATAGGGCCGGGTGTTGCGGGTTTGAAGGACCCGCCCCTGACGTCCGATTTGCCAGATATCCAAACGTGTTTGCCTGCTATTCACTATCCGCCGCGTGACTGGTAACTGATGCCGATTCTCCGTCAACCCGGGTGAGAACCGGATTTCCGTCAACCGGACCTTGCTGCTGGGCCAATGCTTGTACTGCTCCGACTGTGGCCGTGGTCACGTTCCCCTGGTTGAGATTGATCGTCGGGGCCGTGTAAACCGCAACCTGGCGCGCAATGCTTGGCGCAGATTCATACTCTTCCTCTTCGCTGCTATTTTCCTCGTACCGGTCCTCCAACAGATGCAAGATGGACTCGGTATCATCTTCTCTCATGACCCGGCCACGCGGGGTCCATGTCGGCTCCTCCGGCTGTTCCCTCTTCGTGGTGGGCTCTTCTGTCGGATCTACCGTCCCGACCGATTCTTCTCCATCTGATTGAACGCAGGTGGCCTCCCCTGACACAGAATCAAATCCGAAATCGTCAGGGATTGAACCGGACGTACGTACCATGCCGATGAAGACGTTGATCTGGCCGATTGTCACGACAGATCCGGATTCGAGCAGATCCGACTCTGGCCCCCAGCCGGAATCGTCCACCATCTTCTCTCCTTCGGGGTCGGTGTAGATCTCGCCGATGACAAGGTTCTCCATGTTCTTCCGAGCTTCTCCCGTGATGTAAACACCCTTGGACGTAGGCCCCACGGTGGGCGCCAACTGTCGTGGGATAATCACGGCAGACGTTACCGGGGGTAACTTGTCTTGGGGCAAATCGACTCTGGTGTTTAGGAGAGGGTTTAGCTCAAGGGAAAACATGATGATATGCGATCTGGTAGCCGGCAATCAAGTCGCCGAGTCTCCGATCTAGATATATTAACTCAACTCTCGTGTTACACTGGATACTCGATACCTAGTGATATTGCTCGAACTCTTGGATCCCTCCTGGTCTAACCCTAGGGGCCGGCTTATATAGTATCCGGACCCCCTGGCCTACTCTCCAAGGCGCACTCTGAATCCTACCCGGACACTGCTTACAAACCCTAAATTTCCTTATCGGAACCCACAATCCGGGTTACGAGGCCTACGTTCCTGGGCCTTCTAGAAACTCCTTTATCTTAAGTCGGGTCTTGCGCAGCGTCCTTTGGGCCGAGTTACTTCTTGGCGTTGGCCTACCGGGTTATCATCCCTCCATCAGGTTTGACCCTTCCCCCACCCCCATGACATACCGGGGGAAACCCTAGAACGGGCACCAGGGTTACCCCGGGACCGGTCGGGCAGCAGAGTCGTCATCGACGCTCACCTTCTTGGAGGTGCTGCTTGGTATGCGACACTTCGGAGAGCTAGGAGTGTGGTGGTACTTCTCCGGAGGGTGCACCGGTGGCGAGTCACCTTTGTTTTCATCGTTCCGCCATTGTCGGCGTTTTTTCTTCTTTTCGGTCTCGTTTTTTTTTTCTTTTGGGCGTACCCTGTGCTGTTTGCCCTGGCGTGCTATGTGTTTCGGTCGGTTGCTATATTTATATAGCTAGACGATAGCCTGTTTCATGGTGTGCAATCTCGCGGAGCATAGAAATCCGGACACGGCTATGTCAGAAAATCATCGAATTGATCAGGTAAAAAAGGTGCAACATGCATGAGAAACATAGCCACCGTCTTCCTGTCGTCACATGCCGTATGGCAGCAGCGGCCATGTGTGCTAGATCGATTTGCAAATAGTGCTTCTGTATGTAGGTACATAATCTACTTTTCCCCTAATAACCTCAAGAATTAAGCTACTCTCATGTTAGTTGCTGCTTCCACAAACAGCCCGCGACGATCCAATTGGATTGAATGGTAAGGTTCTAGCTAGCTTTATCTCCCAGTGATGGGCTTTGCACGCTTGCGCACCATTGCATTGCATGCATGCATGCTGGTACTTGGTTTTATCTCCTGCTCATGGTATATATTATTTACAAATCTAAAAGCAATTAGTTTACCGGAATTTATTTGTGTACACTATTTTCCATCCGATTTTCGTACTACACGAATAATCTGTCGGACACCGTGTGTAACTGATTTGAGCGGAGCCGTTCGGCCTACCGCAGACTCAAAACGTCGGATGTATTTAGGATTCCTCTTAGTTTACAATGTACCCCTACAAGCTGGTTCCCTCTAGGATTTAATTAGGATGTGATCGGGTTGCCGACGTTATAATACAATTTTTTGATACGTAAATTCGTGATAGAAATATTACAACTCTCCTTCACATAATTTTTTTTGTAGAATTTTGTGCAGCTCGACTAATCTTATTTGGCACCCATGTCAAGCATTATATTATAAGTGTCTATTCAAGGAAATATTTGATGTGCTATTGCTTTTGCAGTATCCAATTTATCTTCACTTTACTCTGCAGTACCAAAGAAAAATTTCTTGATTAGGGCTAAATGGCTATGCAGGCACTAGACGACATTTGCGAACTCCTCCTCATCGTCCTCGTCGCTATCGCTCGGGTTCTCTGAAGTTGCTGGAATTTCTTTCTCCGGGTAGAACATTGAGATAGACACCATCCGAGCTATCTTGGAAGCATGCCTCTCGATAGAATCAAAAATTTCTGCCCGTTGCGCTTCTGTGTATCCTTGCGGAATACCAGTGGCAACTCGCCAGGATTTGGAGGTGGTATAATGCATACGCGTTAGCCCAAGGGTCATGCGCACACCACCACGGGATGCGGATTGGAGCCAGGACTCTTGCTGATTCGCCACTTCTGCAATTGCTTCCGGGAGCTTGCTGGTTTCCGATTACTCGCTACCTTTGTCCGCAATGCACTTGTTGATAAGTAGCATCCCGACATTTCTCAGTTCGGTGAGGAATGTCCCGAAAGCCCCTATCAATCCGAGTGAGCAGAGGATTCCCTTATGCTAAGAAATTTAAAAAAGATCGGTCAAACAGAAGAAGGAAAATAAGGCATTATGCAAAGTGAAAAGAAAACTTGGTAAAAGTAAGAAAACTTAACAAGGATTATGTCCATTTCAGCACCTTCCTCAAGGCGCTGGAGAAGGGAAGACGCCAAGTCATGGATGGTCTTCAGATCTTTCTCGGCTTGCAGGGAAGAACGAGATTCAGATAACCCCAGGGCCAGCTGGCTCGCCTCCAGATCCTTCTGAAGCTTTATAGTCATTTTGTAAAGCTTCGTGTTTTCTTTGTAGAGAGTTTCGGCATTGCCAGCATCCTTAGCAATTTTCTTGGCCTTAGCCAAAGAAGCTGAGAAGAAAAAGGTATGACGGAATAAAAACTCGGAAAACTACTTAGAAAAAAATTCAGAATCAAAATCAAGGATTGAAAAAAGCATGCTTACCAGCTGTCTCCTACAGTTGCTTTTGGATTCTCGGTCAATTCCGAGTCCTTATTATTAAGGATACCAAGAAGAGATTTCACTTCTTGGTTCTTAATGGCGAGCTTCTCAAAAACTTCCACATTTATGTTTTTGGCGGTTTGCTGAAAAAACATACAAAGGTAAAGTTTTCTTAGACAAGTACAAGCAGGCAAAAGAGAAAAGTATTAATACAAAAAAAACGAATATTTTCGTCTTCATGCTTGGGGGCTAGATATATTACCTGGCTCATTCTTTGCATACCGCTTAGATTCTCGGAGAACTCCTTGGCATATTCCGAGAAGGTAATCCCCATATCGTGGATTCCGTCTTGGATAACCTGACAAGGTGAGAACACGTAATTATTCCGGACTACTAATCCACCTTTTGGCCAAGGGAAAATCAAGGGGGCTCGGACAAAAAACTTTGTCGTCAAATTCTTTTTCTGGAAGTGTTGAAGGTCCACTTTGTTCAGGTTCCGCCCTTTCCCACACATCTGTGTCGGATGCAGCAGGTTGGCTGGTCTGCAAGGGATATTCTTCCCGAGCAACCGTATTTTCCTCTCCAGCTGCCACTTGAGTGTCTCGGGCAGCTGCAGGTTATGGCTTTGGCCCTCTAAGAGCATTAGCTTTCATCTTCTTCTTGCATTTTCCCTTCAAATGGACGGGACCAAGACTAGAAAGGAAAAAAAAGAACGGAAAACCGAGATTAAAATTCCGAGAAAGACAGAAGCAAGGAAAGACATACAAATGAAAAATTTCGAGTCTTACTGGAAGTGGCGACGGCTACTTCGTCAAGATCGATCACTTCTTGGCTAGAAGAGATCTTCTTGCGTTTCCGCCCTCCGGCTGATTCAAAGCGCTCCTTGAGCTCCGCCAGCTCATCACTGGAAGCGAGTTGATCCTCACGGAGATCAAGAAGTTGAGAAAGAAATAAAACCCGGATTAGTATCGAAACATCCGAGAAGAGACAAAGTTCAAAAAATACCCCAAAAGGCGAAAATCGAAAGCATACCTTGGGAGTGGGGTTCCCGGCGTGACACATTTGTCGGCTCTCCTCGTATTGATCACAAGTGCCTATGAGCTGATTCACGCGCTTCTTGAATTTTTTCTTCGACAAAGCGGGTTTTGTCGCCCTCATTGTATCGTCGGGGCTCGTGTACTCACACAAGAGTCGGCCACCGCGGTAGGAAAGGGGTTGAATCCTCCGACCAAGCTAGCAAAGCACTGTGTCTATGCCGGTTAGAGGAGGAGACGAGTTTCGCGATATGTCTCTTTATTCCCATCAGGTCTGTAGGCAGGACCTAGACCGCGTCCAACGCCCAATTGTCTCAGGGTGTGGCCACGGAATTGATGAAAGTAGGAATTCCCGTATCCTTCCATGATAGGAAACATCTGAATGATAGAAAAAAAGACCCCTCCCTAAACCTACGAAGGTTGAAGGAGATGGTCCCGCAGGCCGGAAGAACACCTTCGAAGGTGTTGCGTTTCACATTGAAACAATATTAGAAGAAATCTAAGCGGGGTTCTATCCCCAAGTATCCCTACAAAAGGGCCTGGAACCCAGCTATAGTATCGAGTTGGGGGGAAGGTTGTGGGGTTGGACATTATAGTAGTTGAGAACTTGGATGAAAAACTCAGATGGCGAAAAACCCATACCTCGAGTGATATGGGAAGCCAGAACCACCCGTTCTCCGTCTTTTGGAGAGGGCTCGGTTTCATCCTCGTCCATACGCCATTCGTCCTTCACAATGAAGATGTCCTTCTCCATGGCATTGAGGAGAGTCGGGGCCACGTTGTAGTGGCTCCAGTTTCCGGCATCACCTCCATCTTCTTCCTCGCCTCCGGTGGTGACGACGGCTCCCGTGTTTTTGCCGTCGCAAGTTGAAGTTTCCCCCCTCGGTATCGAGGAATGGAGGAGGAGGAGGAGAAGGAGTGGCCGAGAGTGGCGGCATAGTTCCGGCGGCCGGATTGAGATCCCCGACCGCTGGCGAGCTCGTGGGTGCTTCTGGTGCGTTTGCAGAGGCGCTCGGAGAAGTTCCGACGATGTGATCAAGGTCCTGGAAGAGGTCCTCGATGGTGGCGTCGATGTTTACGGTCTTGTTGGCACGCGGAGAACTTCCGCTGTCCATTTGTGGGCGGTGCAGCCTGGAGCAAGAACCACCAATGGTTTTATCCGGTGAGGGTTTGTGGCTCGGGTTTTTCTCTGCGTGTTTTTTCTCGAGGACTGGGAGTGGCAGTGCTCTGGGCTCTGGGGTCTCGACGAGGAAGATGATGCGGAAGGTGAGCCAGAGACCCCGAGACGGCTATTTATAGCCAAGATACGTTGAGATTGGCTCTAACTACTCTTTTAGCCGTTGGATGCTCAACGTGTGTAATGCCCGAAAATCAGGGAAACAAGGGGGTGGGGTGATTATTTCTATCTCCTTGTTTCTCGTGCGAAAATATGTCAGAGATATGGGTTTAGGCTTTTGACTAAAACCAAACGTTCGTGGTGTAGGCAGGATTTCACCGCTTGTGTCACAGCTTGCTTCTCCACAAAGGCTCGAGGAAGAAATGACGGCTTTTTTCTAATCCGAGTTTGGCATTGAAGATTTTTGTTGAAAGAAAAATCAAGACAGAATGCTGACATTTGTGAAGAGAATACAAATCCACAAGGAATGGAAAGATGAAGTCTTAATCCTTCTTGGGGGCTACTATTGGATATATGCCAAATAGGGGTATATCTGGGATTGGCCAAAGGAGGATTACCAGGATGGCCCACAGGCAATGGAGCGGAGTCCATTGGGCGGCCCAGTAAGCTGACGCGCAGGAAGCCGGATTCTGAAAGAACCCGGACCACGGCCCAATCGTGGTTCGGCTTGGAGGAGAAGTCGGATGCCTTACTTTCCAAGTTAGATACTTTCCGTAATAATCTAGGTTTGTTTCCTGTAATCCCTAGCCCCACTATCTATATAAGGCCGGACGGGAGCAACAGACAGAAATATATCACATTTTAGCTAGAAGATAACTCGCCGGGAAGTTCATCCTCGTCGAGTTAGCGAAACCATACTCACAGTTGTACTTTGTATACTTCAGGCTTCAGCCCTGATTTAGTGAGATTGCAGGAGTAGGAACACCGCCTAATGGTGACGTACTGAACCTGGGTAAACTCGGTGTTCTCGTTTACAGTACTTCCACGTCCTCCCCGCGGTTCTAACAGTTGTCTTATGGCACCCCCGTCCATGAACCTTACTACGATGTCTCGACATAAGTGGTAAGGAATGAGGTATTAAAACTTCTGGATGTTGGTATTATTTTTCCTATTGCTGATAGTAGATGGGTAAACCATGTGCATTGTGTCCCTAAGAAGGGAGGAATGACTCTTGTTCCTAATGAAAACAATGGGCTTATTCCTCAAAGAGTAGTAGTCGGTTATAGAATGTGCATTGATTTTAGAAAACTTAATAAGGTTACTAAGAAAGATCATTATCCCTTGCCTTTTATTGATCAAATTCTAGAGAGGTTGTCTAAGAAAACTCATTTTGCTTTCTTGATGGTTATTCTGGGTTTTCTCAAATTGTTGTTAAGACAACTGATCAAGAGAAAACAACCTTTACTTGTCCTTATGGTACTTATTCTTATAGACGTATGCCTTTTGGTTTGTGTAATGCTCCTGCTACATTTCAAAGATGCATGTATGCTATTTTTCATGGTTTTTGTGAAGAAATTGTGGAAGTTTTCATGGACGATTTCTCCGTCTATGGAACTTATTTTCATAATTGCTTGCACAACCTTGATAAAGTTTTGCAGAGATGTGAGGAAACTAATCTTGTTCTTAATTGGGAGAAGTGCCACTTTATGGTGAATGAAGGAATTGTTCTTGGGCATTAAATTTATGAAATAGGTATTGAAGTTGACAGAGCTAAAGTGGAAGCAATAGAGAAAATGCCAGTCCCAGGGATGTTAAAGCTATTTGTAGTGTTCTTGGTCATGCTGGTTTTCATAGGAGGTTTACTAAAGATTTCTCTAAAATATCAAAGCTTCTTACTAATCTTCTTAAAAAATATGTACCTTTTGTTTTTTATGATGATTCTAAGAATGATTTTGAAACTTTAAAGAAGTCTTTAACTACTACTCCTATTGTACAACCACCTAATTGGAATTTACCTTCAATCTTAAGAGAAAAAGAAAATGTGGTTGAAGATGGTGACGAAGAGGATGCATGATTGGATGAAGACCAGATGTGTGGAACACAGCAAAATGAACCAACAACAATAGTTGGTGACAGCGAGAAATTTGCTACCGGCGGGCAAACACTGAAAAATCCTAAAAGGGTTAAAACTAAAGGCCGTCCAACAATCAAAGAACAGAGGCGGAAAACTTTGGTTGAGCTACACGATGCAAAAACTTTGAAGAGGCGCAAGCAGGCCGATGAGGCAAAGGCAACAAACAAGAAACCGGTGAAAAGAAGCCCAGGCAACATAGGAAGAAGAGAGTAATAAAATTCCCATGGTGTCATGAGGAGGGACATACAGTGAAAGATTGTGTTGCTAAACTGATGGGGGGTGAAAGGATGACAACTAGGGCTGAACTAAGGTTGTAGCTGTTCTATGTTGATGTATTCGAAAACAATTGCTACGAAGAAGTTGTTAGAATGAAAACATACTTGTACATGGTATTGGTACTATTGGGATAGAATGATTTGAAACAAAGTGACCTTGTATTGGAGCAATTCTGGGAATTTAATAGCAAAAATTTATTCTCTGGATAACTTGTATTCTTGCATTGTTGCAACTGAAAATGTACCCAGTTATATGAAACAAAAATTATCTATTTTGATTGTGGAAAAATGATGGTAGCAACAGTTTATTGTGTATGAGGCAGTGAATTTCTAATATTGGAGCAAATAATTTACTCTGCGTGAGCAAAAAAATGTTATGTTCTAGGGGTTTCAATAGCTTTCTTCAGGATACAAAAAAGTTGTTTCTTAGCAAACAGTTGCCTCTATTGTAGAATTAACAATTTAGTTTTGTAGCAAACAAATGCCCCTATTGTAGAAATACAGGGTAATCACCAGGAACAAAAAATAAGAAGGTTCGAGAAAAACAGAGAATTCATTTGATATAATCTGTAGTGAACAGGGTAATCACCAAGGTAAATACATTTTATATCATTTGAACCAAGCAGGAGAAAACAACATTCATTGCCATGGTTAAACATAGTCAAGCATGTCATTGATAGCCACATTTTTTTGTTCGACAATAGGAACAATCCGTGGATCAGTAGATTCCAGCAGGAATAACATAGGAAAAAACAGAAAACATATAAGGGTTGTTTCATCCCAACTTTACACTAGATGAGGCTAATGCGAGCTTACAAGTCGCGATTTTCACTCCAGTCTACATGAAACTACTAGCCTCTACCCCCCCCCCCCGAGACTCCAAGCAAGCATCCATGATGTCCACGATGTTGCATGTGTTCTCTCTATCCTGGATCAGCTTAGCTGCGACAACCATGCGATATGTAGGAAGATCATCCTTGGAGAAGAACGGCATGCTTTTAATGCGGAAGTGCTCAATGAACAACATTGTGAACAAACCACAGTCATAGCTGGAAAAGAAAAGATAGAAATGCACATAGTTACCAGCGACCTCGAAAATGTAAAATGACTGGATACATGGAGGTAGCAAAAATTTGACGTTGTTGTAGCAAACATAAACTTCTAAAAGAGCATACAAACGTAAGTATAGGAGCATTTCTGCCCAAAAATAGAGAAGAAGAGTAAACATCCAAGTAGTTATAAAAAGTTGTACAAGTGGCTTGAAAACTTTCATTGCAGCAAAGAAAAAGGATCTTACAGCGTCTCCTGCTGCGGGTGGGCGGGTGTGAAAAGTGTGTAGAGGTCCATGTCTATGTTTGAAACTCCAGAAGCTTTGCAAAGTTCCAAAATAGGAATAGCAAAAAATTAGAAATCAGTGTGATATATACATAAAATGTATTCCTTGTAGACAGTTCTAACAACTAACCAGGTTGTTGGATGCTTCCTCCAAAAAGCTCTTATCCTTGTGGTTCATTGAATCAAATACATGGAATTGGTCATGTAGCAAGTTGACAGTGCATACCATCCAGTGGTTGTCCTTGACTACAGGGAAGTGTAGCTAATGTAGCGGAACAAAATGAATACCAAATTAGCACAACAGGATTCGTAAACTAATACCGATGTAATTACAACGTAGCGAAAAATGGTAGGAAGAGTAAGGTAGAACTCACAAGGTCTTATTTCATGGTCTTGAACTTCACATTATGGCTTCTGAACTCTCTCACAACTTCAGCTGGGTTAAACTTGTCTGGATCACCTATGAGCTTTTGCTACTCATGAAGAAAAAAAAGGAAAAAAAAAGTTATAATAGAGGGAATTTGTTAGCTAAGGCATGCAGCAAAAAGTCTTGGGACATAACTAACCGTTGTGTAGTAAGAGAAAACATATATTTTCAAAGCAGCTTTGCTCTTTTCCTCTTCTCTTTTGGCTTCCTTATTGAAACTCTCAGATCAAACACACATGACTTGAGAGTCAAGACACTTCCTGGGGCCTAGAGAATTGTGAGAACTCTTGTAATCACAGTGAGACCTCCCAATTATAATGAAAGGAGGCCTGGAAAATACATCAAAAATAATCAGAGTTGTCCATCTGCAAAAATGATCCAAAATAAAAGCAAAAAAGGAGTAGCTAGTAGCAAAAAATGTCACATAATTACAGGACTATAAGACAAGCCAAAAAAAAACTCACGTGTCATATTTTCCTTTATTTTGACGGTCAGACTTGAGACTGCGAGAATGACGCACAAACTATTCGTATAGTGCGACTTCATCTGGAGCTTTCAAATCAACTTTCATTGCCCTTTTATACCTAGTCCTCCTTTGAAATGTTAGAACACCAGTGCTACCATCCTTCTCTACAACACCTGAGCTGCCACCATTGTCTAGGAAAACAAAAAGGGAAAGATAAGAAGGTTACAAAAGAGCTCTATAGCAGCAAAAAAATGTGAGGAAATTTTTGGGAGCATGTATATAGAGTAGCTTGAGGGGTTAGGTAAGGTAGAAAACCTACAAGACTGTAAGAGCAACAAAAAGGAATAAAAAGTATAAAATGTGCAGCAATCAGAATTATCTAAAGTAGCAATCAGAATTATCTAAAGTAGCAAATCCACAACACTAAGATAGCATTTTAAAAAGACAACGGTAGCAAAAAAAATGCACACGGAGAGAAAGCCAACCTGGAGTATCCTCATGTTCAGGTGTTGTAGCGTCAAGAATCTCCTCCAAGTTTTCATCAATTGGTAAGCCATCAGTCGTAGGGATGCGGGTGTCGAGGCATGGTTTGGGAGCTAGACAAATAGACCATCACTAAGAATCATTTGAAAAAAATCCTATTTTGGGCAGTGGAGAGAAATCCATGATGAAAAAGAAAAAATAAAGAAAAAAGAAAAAAGAGAACATACACGTGGGAGCAACCTTGTCTGCACCTATCGTAGCAAAAGCAGTCTCCACCTTGTCTGCACACACGATAACATACTTGTTAGGGGCTTGGGTAAATTCATTGTCTTGACTCCACACATTAAATTTCAGACAGTCATCGTAGTAACCTTTTGTTATATTCTTCCGAGGTGTAGGAGAAGCCTTCCTAAGAATGAATGTACTATCCGCAGCAAATCTTGGTGGACTAAGGGTAATGGGTATGGGTGGACTCACTGCAGCAGATCTGGCTGGACTACCCACATCAACTTTATCTGAACTAACGACATCAACTCTAGTTGGACTATTCACAACCCCTTGATCATCAACATCGGCGTCCGTGTGAGAAGAATTTGCAACAATTGCTAGTTTCGGGACATCGTTGAGTCCCGTGGTCTGTTCAATCTCAACTGCACCAGCATCACCCTCAACAACATTTTCTTCGCAGACATGAGAATCACACTCCAAAGCATCCACAGCATCAAGTTTCCCTTGAATATCAAGTTCATTGGACTCCGAAGAAGCCTTGTCATCACCCACGTTGCTCTATCCGTCTAGTCCTACCCCAGAAGCTGGAAAGACGATACTCGGGACATCATCTTCCTTTAAGGCATCTTCAACATCAATCAACAGCAAAGCCATTTGTTGGGACTGCATTGATTTTAACCCTACAACAAGACTCCTGAGAGTAGCATTCACATTACAAGCAAAATTTACCATGTGCTTGTCGTATAGGTTCTCGAACCGAGATGGTACATGTGTTCAACAAAAAACATGAATTAGTGTGGGAAGAAGCAACAATTATAAATAAAAAAGCATCATCTGGTCAGTAGTGAAGCAAAAAACCAAAAAAGTTTGACAAAACATTGCCTGAAGAAAACAAAATCACTGATGGTGCAAAAAAATCATTATAGTAGCAGAAACTGAAAACTATTATAGAAAATTGTATAAATACAACTTAACAGAAAAAACACACACAAATAAATAATGGAGCAAAAGAAACTAACTAAAGCAGCACTAATTGAAAACTAATGAAGCAAAAGGAACTATATAAAGTAACAAAATGTGAAAAGCACCTTGCAACAAAGTTTTAAAAAGCACATTGTCAAAGCATTACACATATGTAGCAAAAAAAATGCTAAATGAACAGACAAAATGAGCTACATGAGCACATTAGAAAATTTACAAACCTCCAATTGCTCGATGCTAGGGAAAATAAGCCATTCATTAAGCGATGCAGACGGATTGACATCAATATATTCATGCATTGAACTGTTCACATGGAACGGCGCATACACTGTTTGGGATAAGAGAAGGGACTGCACAACCAAAAAAAATTCATGGGTGTGTTCAAAAAAATTGAAACGCGCCAGAGTAACGCAAACAACGAAAAAACACCTATAAACAACCAGAGAGTTTATTTACAGGATGCCTCCCAAAGATAGTCTTGTTCAACGGGATTTTATTATCACGGTCAATCTTGACAATGAAACTGAAATCTTCGCTGGTCACAAAACAAGTTCTAGGAATCCCATTGTTTATAAAGTGCTCATTCCAGGTCCATGTACACCACCTACAGTTGCAAAAAAAAACACAAATTAAGCTGCAGCTGAATGAACATTCAAAAAAGGAAAAGGCAACAACAGAATGAAAAAAATTCTGAAACAAAGAGGTAAAACTTACAGCTAGAACAGACAATGGGCCGGACATCCAGAATTCAAACATGTTTTTAATCTTCTTCTTTTTCGATGGACCGGGTGCAGCTGCTACTTGTTCCTCAGACTCTAATTGTTGCTTCCCCTTCTGAAGATTAACACCATCAAGCACACGCGGTTTCTCCTTCTTCTTCTCAATTTTCTGAATGTAATGCATCAACAACTCCAGAATGTGCTCCTCCCAGTCATACTCGTGGGTCTTCTTTGGGTCACTCATGCACCCTATATACTCTAAGCACATCATGTTGTTCGTGGATGGATTCAGAACAGTTGCCCAACACAAAAGGTCCCAGGTCCTGATTATGGCATCCTCTTCACCGTCATCAAGCTTCTTCAACATTGTTGCTCATTTTCTATAGGTAGCCTCAACAACCCACCTTTGTATGACTCTCTAATCTCTGAATGGACGCTCTTCGTCAGCAACTCAACTGGCTTGTTTCCTGAACGTATACCAAACACCTTCCTGATAATCTGTCTTGTGAAAACAATCCGTTTTGCTCCATAGTGAAAATCACGAAGCTCACACATAGTGTTCATGGCAACAAAATCGATAAGCTCATTAGGAACATTGAAAGGTGAAATGTTGAGTAGCGAGGCAAATGCGCTGTGCTTCTCAATAATTTCTCTCTTGCGTGATGTTAGATCATTTGCACACTTTAGCAGCCACTTCGCAGCAAAACGGTCCTTGGTAAACCAGTACTGCCCCAGTTGAGCAAAAACCCGAACACTTAGACAAAAAAAAGACACAAGCAAGCACACAAAATGTACACAGAAGCAAACACAAGGCAGTAAATTAGCACATCGTGAATAGAATTGTAGCAACAAAAATTATTTACACAAAAGTTGAAAAACAGTGGACAATTATAGCGCAAGTGTGGCACACATTGTCATAGAACATCATGGCAGAGACAACAAAAACACAAAAATTGCTACCTAGAACATCAGAGCAGCAAAACAGCAAAAAAATATAGTGGTAGTTAACACTGCTTTGAATTTGTGTGCAAACAACTTGCTACAACATATACATAAGGACATGAATCCATTAGACAAAGACTTAAATCAGATAAGGAGATGAGCTGCTACCTCCCTAAGACATGCAGGCAACATCAAGCAAAATAATCACTAAGTAAAGGTCGGGGGAGGGGAGATGGAAATAAAACAAACCTCCATTGCTGCGTGTTAGAGATTACGAGCAGATCTATACTGTGGCCCGTCGGGAATCCCTTCCCTGCAAAGCAGAGAGGGTTTTCAGAGTTCTAATTGCACTGATAAATCCAACCAAAACAAGTTTGCTACAGACGTGGAAGGGATTGGAGGGGAACTCGCCGGAGCAGCGTGCTAGAGAAGGGAGGAAGGGGCGCACATCGACGAATCTCGCCAGAACCCCGAGCTAGAGAAGGGAGGAAGGAGCGTGCGGAACCTCACCGAAGCAGCGTGCTAGGAAAGGGAGGATGGGGGAGCGCGGAACCTCACCGGACAACATGTGGAACCTCGGCAGCGTCGCCTTCGGCGCCGCCTCTCATCGCGCGCCCAGAGCGTAGCGGGCGTGACGGAAACGGGGAACAGCAAATTGCTCCGATCAGGATGGTAGTAACCCCTTCCATCGAGAGGGGGGCGTGGGTGCTGTCCCAACCGCCTGATCCGGAAGGATCCAACGACCAGCTACCCGGGGGACGGAACGCAACGTTCCCCCGGTAGATTAGAAGTGTTTTCCTATTCATTATGATAGTAAGACTCTTGATGATCCTCAAAAGATTTGTGCTACCACTAAAAATAGATCTTAGCTGTAGTTTTTGCATATGATAAGTTTAGATCTTATATTGTTGATTCAAAAGTTACTATTCATACTGATCATGCTGCAATTAGATACCTTTTGGAAAAGAAATATGTTAATCCTGGGCTTATTAGATGAGTACTTCTTTTATAAGATTTTGATTTGCATATTGTAGATAGGAAGGGCGCTGAAAATCATGTTGCTGATAACTTGTCTAGATTGAGCCTCCACGTTATTCCTGGAGGTTAATAAATTTTAACCATCCAAATTAACCAATGATCCATCTAAAGTCGTTGATCAAATCCGCTCCTCATCTCCGCCTGCCGAGCTAGCGTCATGGAGTGGGACTCCTCAGTTGCAGGGCCAGGCCCGCAGTGGTGCCAACTGTGCGGCCCGCACAGCGCCCAGAATTTTTGGGGGCCCTAAAATTTTATATAGACAGTATACACATAGGAATTCCCTCGCCTACGCCCGAGCGATTCCTACCACGGTTTCGCTAAAGCTTTCTGACCATGGGCTCGGCCCACTAACTGCTTCATTCGCTAGTTTTCATCTCTGGTCCCGGACCGTGATGGATTCTGTAGTACGTGGCACGAGTAATTCTGTAACTGATACACGAGTAGTACATCGTTGTTAATAGGTTACTCACGTGTATCCTCTCTCTCTCAATGTATTCTTCTAGGTTCTTTTTGTCTTGTTCACGTTAGTTCCTTAGATTTCCTCCTCTCTTATTTGTTTTTTTGTTTTTCATATTTTTAGTGTATGTTTTTTATTTATCTTTTTCTTTATTTATTTTATTTTTCTTATATTTCTTTCACTTCCTTCTTTCTTTTTTTCTTTCAGTGTATAATCATTCTACCATTTGTCGATGAAATTTGTTCCAAGCACTTGTCTCTATATTTTTGTTCTAAGCTTTTTTGTCCCTGAATTTTGTTCCAAGTATTTATTGCTAATTTTTGTTTCAAGTTATTTTTTTCAGATTTTGTCCCCAGCATCTGGTAGGATTTTTGTTCCAACAATTTTTGGTCTTAGCATTTGTTTCTAAATTTTGTTCGAAGCATTTGTTCCAAGTTTTTGTTCCCAATATTTGTTCGAATATTTTTGTTTCAAGATTTTTGTTCCTAACATTTTGTTTTAGGCATCTATTTCTAAATTTTGTTCCAAGAATTTTTGTTCCTAGCATTTATTTCTAAATTTTGTTCCTACCATTTTGTTCCATGCTTTTATTATTAGATTGTGTTCCAACCATTTGCTGCTAGATTTTGTTCCAGGAATTTTGTTCCTAGGATTTTGTTCCCAACATTTGTTCCAAACTTGTGTTTTTTTATTTTATTCCAACCATTTTTGTTCCCAGTATTTGTTCCAATTTTTTTTTCTAGATTGTGTTCCGACCATTCTTGTTCCTAGATTTTTCTTCTAGCATTTTTTGTTCCAAACATTTTTTTCGTTTCTAACAATTGTTCCAAACATTTTATTTGTACATTTTGTTCCGGAAATTTTGTTCGTAGCATTTGTTCCAAACTTTTATTCCTAGATTTTGTTCCAAACATTGGTTGCTAGATTTTTTTTTCAGGAATTTTGTTCCTAAATTTTTGTTCCCGGCATATTTTTCCTAGATTTTTGTTCCAAATATTTTTTTTTTAGATTTTGTTCCAAGCTTTTTTTTCCTAGATTTTTGTTTCAAGCATTTGTTCCAAGCATTTTTTTCCTTACATTTTGTTTCTAGATTTTTTGTTCCTAGATTTTTGTCCCCGACATTTGTTCCAACCTTGTGTTTTGAGAGTTTGTTTCTAACATTTGTTTCAAGCTTTTTTGTTTTTAAATTTTGTTCCAAGCATTTGTTGCTAGGTTTTGTTCCCAACATTTGTTTCACGCATTTGTTCCAACCTTTTGTTCTTATATTTTGTTCCTAGCATTTGTTTCTAAATTTTGTTCCAAATTTTTTGTTTGTAAGTTTTGTTCCAAATTTTTGTTTATAGATCTTGTTCCTAGCATTTATTTCTAGACCGGTTGATTTTGTGGCATAGAGCCAATCCTATTTTTAATATGCATTAGAGGGGGTTGACTTTGTGGCATAGAGCCAACTCTAGTACTACACTGTAACTCTAGTTCCGGAAAAAAAAATGTGCATGCACACATAGCCAGTAGCTGTGTACGCTAATAAACAGACAAGGAGACACAGTGTAAAAGCTAGCAGGAAGTTACGAGCATTGAAAACATCGAGACAACTTTTTGCACTTTGTGTATGCATGCGCACTCGGGTCAAAGACAAACCGACATGTGCATGTGGGGTCCAGCTGTGCATCTCCCGTCAAAGGCAAAGCGACGTATTCGGATTGGTCCAGTCCGCCTATGTGTACGCGTCCAAAACTTTAGTCCCACATCGAGAAATTGGAGAGGTGGACGTCGGTTTAAGTACCGCGTTCCGGTCAACTGTGTACAAGCAATTAGAGACAACACAGATTTCTCTCTGACAACATGGGTCCACGCATAGCCGGGGCCAGGCTGCAGCGACATCAAACCTCTTCGTGGACAGAGCGAAGGAAGGAAGCAAAATGGGCCTTGTTCGTCTGGGCCCAACAGCGGAATCCTTGAGCGAAATGAGAGGGAGGGAACGCCGCTGGAGCTGTTCGAACAAGAAAATACAGAGAAATTGAGCAAGCGTTCGTGACTTTGGGCCTGGTCGCGTCCAGCCATGTGCTTTTATTGGGCTTTTATGCGTGCCTCGTCCGTGACAACAGACACGATCTCATTAGTTGATCGCTCCAATAGTAAACGTGACATGATCGGAAACGAGACAATCAGCTCCCTTCCGTGCATGATCGGAAACTAGGGCCGCCGCAGGGTCTTAGCCGCGATGAAGGAAATCCCAATTAACTATTTTATATCTCCAGTCGATGAAGCAATTTCCCCACTCACAAATAGACTTGGACAATATATGGGCTTTTTACCAGACTTTTTTTTTGGGGTTTATTATTTACCTCGAAAACATTGCACACATTGGATTATGATAGTTTGAAGTCTTCTCGTGGTAATCTTGAGGTTGTCTTTAATAAAGATGGAAAATCGGATATTGATGCCGATGATCTATTTGTTGAGTTGAAGTTCTTCAAAAATCCATACCAAAAGAAAACATGGGGCATGTTGAAATTCTGAAGTTTTTAAGGCGGCATGATTTTTTTTCTGAATGCAAGTATTGCATATAGAGTTTCTTGACCATTATGTGACAGTGGCATCGGCGGAACGAAGCTTTTCTAAATCGAAGTTATTGAAGTCCTATATAGTATTACAATGACACAACAAATACTCAATGGTTTCACCACAATGTCACTTGAGAGCGAAGTGTTGGAGACGACTGATTATGAGGATATCATTGAAGGTTTTATTTAAAAAAATGATGATTTTCAAGTAAACATTATTCAACTTAGAGTTAAATATGTACAATTTTTCATATATTCAATCATTATGTAAAATTTTATGTCATATATAAATTAGAATTATTTATTATTTTAATTTTTCTTGTGAGATAGGGCATAATTTTAGATTTTGGCACAGGGCCCCAAAATTTGCCGGCCCGGCCCTGCTCAGTTGGCGTCATGGAGCGGGACTCCTCTCTAACTTCCATCCAGAATCGCGGGGAGAATTGATCCGAAAATAATGCTAGACTGTGCAATCTCGCGGAGAGAGAAATCCGGACACGGCTATGTCAGAAAATCATTGAATTGATCAGGTAAAATAGGTGCAACATGCATGGGAAACATAGCCACCGTCTTCCTGTCGTCACATGCCGTACGGCAGCAGCGGCCGGGTGTGCTAGATCGATTTGCAAGTAGTGCTGCTGTATGTAGGTACATAATCTACTTTTCCCCTAATAACCTCAATAATTAAGCTATTCTCATGTTAGTCGCTGCTTCCACAAACAAACCGCGACGATCCAATTGGATTGAATGGGTCAGGTTCTAGCTAGCTTTATCTCCCAGTGATGGGCTTTGCACGCTTGCGCACCATTGCATGCATGCATGCTAGCGCTTGGTTTTATCTCCTGGTCATGGTATATATTATTTACAAATCTAAAAGCAATTAGTTTACGCGAATTTATTTGTGTACAATATTCTCCCTCCAATTTTCGTACGACGAATAATCTGTCGGACACCGTGTGTAACTGATTTGAGCGGAGCCGTTCGGCCTACCGCAGACTCAAAACGTCGGATGTATTTAGGATTCCTCTTAGTTTGCAATGTACCCCTACAAGCTGGGTCCCTCTAGGATTTAATTAGGATGTGATCGGGTTGCCGACGTTATAATACAATTTTTTGATAGGTAAATTCATGATAAAAATATTACAACTCTCCTTCAGATAATTTCTTTTGTAGAATTTTGTGCACCTCGACTAATCTTATTTTGCACCCATGTCAAGCATTATATTATAAGTGTCTATTGAAGGAAATATTTGATGTGCTATTGCTTTTGCAGTATCCAATTTATCTTCACTTTACTCTGCAGCACCCAAACAAAAATTTCTTGATTAGGGCTAAATGGCTATGCAGGAACTAGACGACATCTGCGAACTCGTCTTTATCGTCCTCGTTGTTGTCGCTCGGATTCTCCGGAGTTGCTGGAATTTCTTCCTCCGGGTAGAACATTGAGATAGACACCATCCGAGCTATCTTGGAGGCATGCCCCTTGATAGAATCGAAGATTTCTACCCGTTGCGCTTCGGTGTATCCTTGCGGAATACCAGTGGCAATACGCCAGGATTTGGCGGTGGTATAATGCATACGCATCAGCCCAAGGGCCATGCGCACACCACCACGGGCGGCGGATTGGAGCCAGGACTCTCACTGATTCGCCACTTCCGCAATTGCCTCCGCGAGCTTGCTGGTTTCCGAGTACTCGCCAGCTTTGTCCGGAATGCACTTGTTGATAAGTAGCATCCCGGAAATTTTCAGTTCGGTGACGGATGTCCCGAAAGCCCCTATCAATCCGAGTGAGCAGAGGATTCCCTTATGTTAAGAAATTTAAAAAAGATCAGTCAAACAGAAGAAGGAAAAGAAGGCAATATGCAAAGTGAAAAGAAAACTTGGTAAAAGTAAGAAAACTTAACAAGGATTATGTCCATTTCAGCACTTTCCTCAAGGCGCTGGTGAAGGGAAGACTCCAAGTCCTGGATGGTCTTCCGATCTTTCTCGGCTTGCAGGGAAGCACGAGATTCGGATAACCGCAGGGCCAGTTGGCTCGCCTCTAGATCCTTCTGAAGATTTACAGTCATTTTGTAAAGCTCCTAGTTTTCTTTGCAGAGAGTTTCGGCATTGCCAGCATCCTCAGCAATTTTCTTGGCCTTAGCCAAAGAAGCTGAGAATTAAAAGGTATGACGGAATAAAAACTCGGAAAACTACTTAGATAAAATTCAGAATCAGAATCTAGGATTGAAAAAAGCATGATTACCAGCTGTCTCCTACAATTGCTTATGGATATCGGTCAATTCCGAGTCCTTATCATTAAGGATACCAAGAAGAGATTTCACTTCTTGGTTCTTAATGGCGAGCTTCTCAAAAACTTCCACATTTATGTTTTTGGCGATTTGCTGAAAAAGCATACAAAGGTAAAGTTTGATGAAGCAAGTACAAGCAGGCAAAAGAGAAAAGCATTAATACAAAAACAAACAGAATATTTTCGTCTTCATGCTTGGGGGTTAGAGATATTACCTGGCTCATTCTTTGCATACCGCTTAGATTCTCGGAGAACTCCTTGGCATATTCCGAGAAGGTAATCCCCATATGGTGGATTCCGTCTTGGATAACCTGACAAGGTGAGAACACGTAATTATTCCGGACTACTAATTCACCTTTTGCCCAAGGGCGAAGCAAGGTGGCTCAGACAAAAAACTTTTTTGCCCACGAATGAATGTATCTGAGTTCGTTAAAACAGGCTTCTTGTTTTACCTTGAACTTGTCGTCAAATGCTGGCTTTGGCTCTGTTTCTAGAAGTGTTGAAGGTCCGCTTTGTTTAGGTTCCGCCCTTTCCCGCACATCTATGTCGGATGAAGCAGGCTGGCTGGTCTGCAAGGGATATTCTTCCCGAGCAACCGCATTTTCCTCTCCAGCTTCCACTGGAGTGTCTGGGGCAGCTGCGGGTTATGGCTTTGGCCCCCTAAGAGCAATAGCTTTCATCTTCTTCCTGCCTTTTCCCTTCAAAGGGACAGGAGCAAGGCTAGAAAAGGAAAAGAACGGAAAACCGAGATTAAAATTCCGAGAAAGAAAAGAAGCAAGGAAATACATACAAATGTAAAATTTCGAGTCTTACTGGAAGTGGCGACGGCTACTCCGTCAAGATTGATCACATCTTGGCTAGAAGAGATCTTCTTGCGTTTCCGCCCTCCGGCTGATTGAAAGCGCTCCTTGAGCTCCGTCGGCTCGTCACCGGAAGCGAGCTGATCCTCACGGAGATCAAGAAGCTGAGAAATAAATAAACTCGGATTAGTATCGAAACATCCGAGAAGAGACAAAGTTCGAAAAATACCCCCAAAAGGCGAAAATCGAAAGCATACCTTGGGAGGGGGGTTCCCGGCTTGATACATTTGTAGGCTCTCCTCGTACTGATCACGAGTAGCTACGAGCTGATTCACGCGCTTCTTGAATTTTTTCTTTGATAAAGCTCGCCCTTATTGTATCGTCGGGGCCCGTGTACTCACACAAAAGCCGGCCACCGCGGTAGAAAGGGGTTGAATCCTCCGACCAAACCAGCAAAGCACTGTGTCCATGCCAGTTAGAGGAGGATAGGAGGAGACGAGTTTCACGATCTGTCTCTTTATTCTCATCAGGTCTGGAGGCAGAACCTGAACCGCGTCCAACGCCCAATTGTCTCAGGGTGTGGGCGTGGAATTGATGAAAGGCGGAATTCCCGTATCCTTCCAGGATAGGGAACATCCGAATGATAGAAATAAGAGCCCGTACAAAACTTGACGGACTCGGAGGTTTTGATTTTCAGAAACCACTCCTCCCTAAACCTACGAAGGTTGAAGGAGATGGTCCCGCAGGTCGGAAGAACACCTTCGACGGTGTTGCGTTTCACATTGAAACAATATTGGAAGAAATCTAAGCGGGGTTTTATCCCCAAGTATCCCTCAAAAAGGGCCTGGAACCCGGCTATGTATAGTATCGAGTTGGGGGGAAGGTTGTGGGGTCGGACGTTATAGTGGTTGAGAACTTGGATGAAGAACTCAGATGGCGAAAAACCCATACCTCGAGTTATATGGGAAGCCAGAACCACCCGTTCTCCGTCTTTTGGAGAGGGCTCGGTGTCATCCTCGTCCATACGACATTCGTCCTTCACGATGAACCCGTCCTTCTCCATGGCATTGAGGAGAGCCGGTGCCACATTGCAGTGGCTCCAGTTTCCGGCATATCCTCCATCTTCTTCCTCGCCTCCAGCGGTGACGAAGGCTGTCGTGTTTTTGCCGCCGCGAGTTGAAGTTTCCCCCTCCTCGGTATTGTGGAATGGAGGAGGAGGAGAAGAAGTGGCCGGGGGTGGCGGCATAGTTCCGGCGGCCGGATTGAGATCCCCGACCGCCGGCGAGCTCGTGGGTGCTTTTGGTGCGTTCGTAGAGGCGCTCGGAGAAGTTCCAACGATGGGATCGAGGTCCTAGAAGAGGTCCTCGATGGTGGCGTCGATGTTTGCGATCTTGTTGGCGCGTGGAGAACTTCTGGTGTCCATTTTCTGGCGGTGCAGCCGGGAGCAAGAACAACCGATGGTTTTCTCCTATGAGGGTTCGTGGCTCGGGTTTTTCTCTGTGTGTTTTCGCTCGAGGACTGGGAGTGGCTGTGCTTTGGGCTCTAGGGGCTCGAGGAGGAAGATGATGCGGAAGGTGGGCCGGAGACCCCGAGATGGGTATTTATAGCCAAGATACGTTGAGATTGGCTCTAGCGGCTCTTTTAGCCGTTGGATGCTCGACGCGTGTAAAGCCCGAAAATCAGGGACGAGGGGGCGGGGTGATTATTTCTATCTCCTTGTTTCTCGTGCGAAAATCTGTCAGAGATATGGGTTTAGGCTTTTGAATGAACCCAAACGTTCGTGACATAGGCACGATTTCACCGCTTGCGTCACAGCTTGCTTCTCCGCAAAGGCTCACGGAAGAAATGCCGGATTTTTTTTCTAATCCGAGTTTGGCATTGAAGATTTTTGTTGAAAGAAAAATCAAGACAGAATACCGAAATTTGTGAAGAGAATACAAATCCACAAGGAATGGAAAGATGAAGTATCAATCCTTCTTGGGGGCTAATATCGGATATATATGCCAAATAGGGGTATATCCGGCATTGGCCAAATGATGGATTACCAGGATGGCCCATAGGCAATGGAGCGGAGTCCATTGGGCGGCTCAGTAAGATGACGCGCAGGAAGCCGGATTCTAAAAGAACCCGTACCACGGCCCAATCGTGGCTCGTCTTGGAGGAGAAGTCGGATGTCTTACTTTCCAAGTTAGATACTTTCCGTAGTATTCTAGGTTTCTTTCCTGTAATCCCTAGCCCCGCTATCTATATAAGGCCGGACGGGAGCAACAGACAAAAATATATCACAATTTAGCTAGAAGCTAACTCGCCGGGAAGTTCATCCTCGTCGAGTTAGCGAAACCATACTCACAGTTGTACTTTGTATACTTCAGGCTTTAGCCCCGATTTAGTGAGATTGCAGGAGTAGGAACACCGCCTAATGGCGACATACCGAACCTGGGTAAACTCGGTGTTCTCGTTTACAGTACTTCCACGTCCTCCCCGCGGTTCTACCCGTAGGCTTATGGCACCCCCGTCCATGAACCTTACTACAATGTCTCGACATAAGTGGTAAGGAAAGGAGGTATTAAAACTCCTTGATGCTGGTATTATTTTTCTATTGCTGATAATAGATGGGTAAGCCATGTGCATTGTGTCCCTAAAAAGGGAGGAATGACTATTGTGCCTAATGAAAATAATGGGCTTATTCCTCAAAGAGAAGTAGTCGGTTATAGAATGTGTATTGATTTTAAAAAGTTAATAAGGTTGCTAAGAAAGATCATTATCCCTTGCCTTTTATTGATAAAATGCTAGAGAGGTTGTCTAAGAAAACACATTTTTGCTTTCTTGATGGTTATTCTAGGTTTTCTCAAATTGTTGTTAAGGCAACTGATCAAGAGAAAACAATCTTTACTTGTCCTTATGGTACTTATGCTTATAGACGTATTCCTTTTGGTTTGTGTAATGCTCCTGCTACGTTTCAAAGATGCATGTCTGCTATTTTTCATGGTTTTTGTGAAGAAATTGTGGAAGTTTTCATGGACGATTTCTCCGTCTATGGAACTTATTTTGATAATTGCTTGCACAACCTTGATAAAGTTTTGCAGAGATGTGAGGAAACTAATCTTGTTCTTAATTGGGAGAAGTGACACTTTATGGTGAGTGAAGGAATTGTTCTTGGGCATTAAATTTCTGAAAGAGGTATTGAAGTTGACAGAGCTAAAGTGGAAGCAATAGAGAAAATGCCCTGTCCCGGGGATGTTAAAGCTATTCGTAGTGTTCTTGGTCATGCTGGTTTTTATAGGAGGTTTATTAAAGATTTCTCTAAAACATCAAAGACTCTTACTAATCTTCTTCAAAAAGATGTACCTTTTGTTTTTTATGATGATTCTAAGGAAGCTTTTGAAACTTTAAATAAGTCTTTAACTACTACTCCTATTGTACAACCACCTAATTGGAATTTACCTTTTGAAATTATGTGTGATGCTAGTGATTTTTCCATAGGTGTTGTTCTTTGACAGCGAGTAAACAAGAAATTAAATGTTATTCATTATGGTAGTAAGACTCTTGATGCTCCTTAAAAGAATTATGCTACCACTGAAAAAGAGATCTTAGCTGTAGTTTTTGCATATGATAATTTTAGACCTTATATTGTTGATTCAAAAGTTACTATTCATACTGATCATGCTGCAATTAGATACCTTATGGAAAAGAAAGATGCTAAGCCTAGGCTTATTAGATGGGTGCTTCTTTTAGAAGAGTTTGATTTGCATATTGTGGATAGGAGGGGTGCTGAAAATCATGTTGCTGATAACTTGTCTAGATTGGAAAACATTGCTTATGACCCTATTCATGTTAATGGTAGTTTTCCAAATGAACAGTTTGCTGCAATAAAGGTAAACTCCAAGGATAGTCCATGGTATGCATATTATGCTAACTTTATTGTTTCCAAGTATTTGCCTCCAACATTTACATCTCAACAAAGAAGAAAATTCTTTTATGATTTGAGGCATTATTTTTGTGATGACCCACACTTATATAAAGAAGGAGTAGATGGTATTATGAGAAGATGTGTTCTAGATCATGAACAACGTGAAATAGTTAAAAAATGACATGGTTGTGCTTATGGAGGACATCACGCTGGAGATAGAACAGAAAGTTCGACAGTTAGGTTTCTATTGGCCTACTCTCTTTAAACATGCACGTAAATTTGTTTTATCTTGTGATGAATGTCAAAGAGTTGGTAAAATTTCTAGACGTAATGAAATGCCTATGAGTTATTATCTTGTTATTGAACCTTTTGATTGTTGGGGATTTGACTTTATGGGTATGATTCCTCCTTCGAATGGTTACACTCACATTCTTATTGTTGTTGATTGTGTTACTAAATGGGTAGAATCTATAATCACAAATAGTGTTGATGGTGATACCTCTTTAAAAATGCTTAAAGATGTTACTTTCCCTAGGTTTGGTGTGCCTAGATATCTTATGACAGATGGAGATTCTCACTTTATTGATGGTGGTTTTAGAAAAAACCTTGCTAAATATGATGTTAATCATAGAATTTCCTCAGCTTATCATCCTCAAACCAGTGGGCAAGTAGAATTATCAAATAGAGAAATTAAATCTATTTTGCAAATGATTGTTAATAAATCTAGGAAAAATTTGTCTGATAAGTTGAACGATACTTTATGGGCTTATAGAACTGCTTATAAAAATCCTATGGGTATGTCCTTATAAAATGTTTTATGGAAAAGCGTATCACTTGCCTTTAGAATTAGAACACAAAGCTTATTGGGCAGTGAAAGAACTTAACAAAGATTTTAAACTTACTAGTAAGAAAAGAATGCTTGATTTGAGTTCTCTAGATGAATGGAGATGTGAAGCTTATGAAAATGCTGGACTCTTTAAATAGAAAGTTAAACAATGGCATGATAGGTAATTCTTAAAATAGAGTTTCATGTTGGTGAGAAATTTCTATTGTATAGGTCTCGTCTCAGATTTTTTGCAGGAAAATTACTCTTGAAATGGGAAGGACCTTGTTATTGAAGAAGTGTATCGTTCTGGTGGAATCAAAATTGCTTCCCTCAAAGATAACACTACACAAGTGGTAAATGGGCAAGACTCAAACATTATATTTGTGGGCATTTTTATGATGAAGATGTTGATATTATTCAAGCGATGACTCCAGAGAAGTTTATTAGAGGGAAGATTCCAGAATCTGCAGAGTCCGTTTTTGAATAGGTAACAGTTCTGTTAAGAAAAAGTTCGCGTATCTCTTTTCAACTTTTATTTTTATCTTTTATGGAAAATATATAAAATATCGAGCTGAAGAAGGGTAGGAGATGGTGCCCGAGGGCATCATACCATGCGTGGGCGCGGGCCCACCCCTGGCCGCGCCCGCTCTGGTGTGGGCGCCCCGGAGCCCCTCTCCGACCCGTTTTTTACTTCCACCTTCTTTTCATTATGTATATTTATGCTATATAATCCCCCGGACCCCCCGAGGTCCGTATATCATTTTCTCGTCGTGTTTCTGTTTCGGTCTGTTTCTGCCAGGTTACATCCTCCGATTTAGAGCCACGATGTCCTCTTCCGTACCTCCCAAAGAAAGTTTCTTTGCGAACATCGTCAATCCGTACATGAACGAGTTGAAGATGCATCCCAAGGAGTTGCTGCTAAAGGATGGGATGGTGCAGAAAGAAGATGTTTGGGGACCTAAACGAGAAGTAAGTCTGAAAGCTAGGATGGAAGAGTTGGAGCAAGAAGTCTTTAGATACAAGAAGATAGCGGAGCGTGAAGTGGACATCATCCACGCAATAAAGCCAGAACTGATCGCCGAGCACAAGAAGGAGATTTTAAAGCTTTGGGAGGAGATCTTCTCACTCAGGGAGACCACCAATAGATGGCAAGCACAACTCTACGATGTGTAGAATCAGAACTGTGAGTATGAGAACAAGTTTAAACGTATAAGTTCTGCTGCTAGTTTCAGGATATTGGAGACCAAGTCATCATTTATTGATGGAGAGCCTTTACCTTGGAAGTCTGATGATGTGAAGGATTCACCACCACCACCGAAGAAATAATTCGTCATTGGTATTGGCATCCCCTTGGCTTGTTCCAAGCTTGGGGGAGTGCCGCAGTATCACACCCTTATCTTTAACCTTTTTTTTACCCTTTTAGTAGAGTCATATCATGAGTAGAGAAGTTATCATATAGGATGGTTTGCAGTATGGAAGTATCTCTCCTTTAGTTGGTTATCGATGTATCCCTTGGTTTGATTTACCGTTATGGAATATTAATGAGAAGTTTCATCATTTAATTTCTACACTTTATTTTAGTTTGCAATTTTTGTTATATGGTTGATCTTGTTATTAGTATTGGTAACAATATTGGAGCATCAAGTTAATCTAGTTAGTTTTGGCAAACTTAGCATTGGTCAATAGCAACAATACGTTGGGAGTTAAGTAGAAAAGAGGGAGTTGCATGTAGATATATTATTCCATGATATTTCTTTCTTGTTGGCTCATAAGCTTAGTATTCTCAAGTAAGATTGTTTGTACCTCCAAGGAAGATTGCAAGATTGGTTTTATCATATGTATATTTGTTTGCTTTTCCTCAACTCATATGCTTGCTACCCAGCCTTGCTAGCCAAAAACATGTACTCAGAGGGAATGTTTCTCGTGCATCCACCTTGAGACCCAAAACCATGCCATTTGTGTCCACCATACCTACCTATATGTGGTATTTAACCGCCACTCCAAGTAAATTGCTTGTGTGATACCTTTAAACCTTTAAAATTACAACTGTTTTGTGCCCCTGTTTTAGCTCATGAGGACGCAAATAGAGAATCTTTATCTCACTTGCTGATTGTACTTTACACACCTGGACTAGTGGCTTCATCCGCTTATCCAAATGTTAGAAGAGCTGGCAGCGGGGTGCCCAGCCCCAAACTTGATAATACAAATTATCTTCACTACTTTTTCCCCTATTTATCAGCCAAAGCATAATTGTGTAAGAAAAAGATAAATATGGATGACCTTCTATACCAGTTGCATCCTTCAATGGGAGTCGCTCTTGTGAAGTCTAGTTGGCTTGTGACGTACTGTATTTTCTGTTTTCCATTCGTTGACATAAACATACATCACTCTCAAAATTGTTTTCAATACTTCTGTTTATCAAATGAAAAGCTCTAGCACATGAGTTAATCCATGCTTCCCTCTGCGAAGCGCCTATCTTTTACCTTTATGTTGAGTTAGTAAACCTACTCCTTTCTGTCTTAAGCAAGCATTTGAGTTGTTGTGATCCATCCATCTATATGTTGATTTACTCAATCATGTCCTTTATTCTTCCTTGTTTAGTACAAATGTTTTTATCTGTTTGAATACCACTTTGAAAGTTACCAATGACTGCAAAGATACTGTTACGATTGAGCGTGATAAAATCTACAATATAAGCTCTAATTAAAGACTCTGGTCGAAAGATAAGTACGCTGTTAATTGTTCTCTGACCAAGAACAAAGTTTGCCTTCACCAATTATGATTTCCTTTTTGCACCTTTATTGTGATTTCCTCTACTTGTTTCAAGTTTAATTATATGAGAGGAAGCTGATGTCTAAAATGACTTGTGCATTGATAGATGTGATGCTTCTTGTCCGTATTTTACTTATCAACACCTCACTCCATAGACCTGTGGTCATGTTTACCGAGTTCAGTTTCGCTTGGGGACAAGTGTGGTCTAAGCTTGGGGGAGTTGATACGTCCATTTTGCATCCCTATTTTATATTGTTATTTTCTGTTATTCATCGATATATTTGATGTTATGATGCATTACTTATGTTATTTCATTTTTATTTTGCATGTTTTATAATTTTTGGAGAATAAACACCACGACCAGAAATCTGATGGAAAAAACACCGTCAAGACACCCTATTTCAGAAGATCAGAAGAAGAGGGATGACACCGGAGAGGTCTTAGAAGTTCAGAAGAGGAAGCCAGTCGCAAGGGGATCCAGAGGGGGACCACCAAGGGCCCACACCATGGGGTGGCGCGCCCCCATGGCTGCGCCGCCAGGTGGTATGGCCACCCTGGCCCACCTCTGGTCGCGCCCTTTCGCGTACTTGACGCCCGGGGAACCCTTAGCCTCAGAGAACCATCGATTAAATATTCCTCGGCCTCCTCAGGGCGGAAAACAACAGAGAGAGAAAAGCTCTCCGACAAGGAGAAATCTGCCGGGGAAATTCCTCCCCGGAGAGGGGAAATCATCGCCATCGTCACCGTCATCGTTCCGTGCATCATCAAGATCGTCATCGTCATCATCATCGTCACCAGCACCATCGCCCTCACAATCCATCTCCATCCCGCTGTAACAATTAGGATTTTATATAGTTGTTCTTCATTAGATCTCTCTCCCGGTGTGGATTACTTGTTAATAGTTGATGCTTGTGAGATTTATTGATGTTTACACTTTATTACCAGATTGTTATTCATCATTATATCACCTCTGATCATGATCCATATGATGTATTATGAGTAGTTCGTTTAGTTCTTGAGAACATGAGAGAAATCAAGATGTTAGTAGTGGAATCTCGGGTTGGACGAAAGCCCCGGTTTCCACTAGTGGTGGGCTATCAGAGCTAACGAGTAGTTTGATCATAATGATTGTACGAACTTGACGAATTTTAATAATTTAAAATCTTGCAATAACTATTAAACTATTTGCATGTTTGTATAATTATTATGTACCAAATTTGCCACAGGTTTTCATATGGAAACCATTTGGATCAAAACAGGGTCGCCGATGTGGTACTCGCCCACCAAATTTGCGGGCACACATCCCCATGGTAGTCTAAAAGCAAATGTTGATGCATGGTGTAAGCCCCAGAAAACGGTAGTCTAAAAGCAAATGTCGATGCATGGTGTACGCCCCAGAAAATGGTAGTGTAAAAGCAAATGTTGATGCATGGTGGGATACAACTAGCATGAGAGGCGGCTTGGGAATCATTGTTCGAGATCATCGGGGTAAGGTGATTATTTCAGAGCGCAAATTCCTGCCATGGTGCCCCAGCGCAGAGTGAAACACTTAAATCTCCGGCTAGCCTATTGTCCGACTGTCTCCGTGTGATTCAGCTGCTATCGACAGGAACTCAAGACAGATCCGTGTGGTTCAGCTACTATCGACAGGAACTCAAAGACGGACCACCGAGTACTATGAAGCACACGAAATGTTGAAAGTTTATCAGCACATAACTGTGGTTGGGTCGAGTGAGCAATGAAGTGGCGCATGCCTCAGCGCAATCAGGCAAAAACGGGACTGTGGTTGCGTTTTGTCGTTCTACCCCAATCTGCGTGCCGGTAGTGGCCAGAAATGATTGTAAGAATATTAGCCTAATCAATAAAGCTCACAAGTTCCTACAAAAAATCAGTAGCTAGTTGTAGGCATGACTGTAGCTGCTTAGGTCAGATTCAGCTTTTTTTAAGTTCATGTCTACAAATGATTTTATTGTTGCTGCTATAAAATAATGGAGCTCCTGTTTTGTACACACAAACAAAAAGGTTATTGTGGATTTTTTTTAGCTAGGCAACTAACACCAGTACTTATTTTATATTACATGCTAAAAAAGGAATAATAAAAATAATCAGTGTCTCGCATAGGTTATTGTGGTTTGTCCAGAATTTCAACATATTCGTTCAGCAACATGAAAATAAGTGGACCAAACAAAGAAACCAACAGAACTGCCACGCAAAGAACAGCGGAACAACAAAACTGCACTATTCCAACAGAACGCCAAAATTGCTTACTGACCATCCTCTATCAGAATCAAGTGAGACAACTAAAATACGATTGCACCTCATTTGTAACCTCAGACTAGCCTTTATATCGATATTACGCTAAGTCTCCCACGAGCGCTGAACCTTCTGAATAAGGTTTGGGCTATCCTTAATCAACTCAAAGGCTCTGCTGACCATGAACTTGCCGGCAATTGCATTAGCTTCTTCAAGCGACATATCTTCAGGCACATCAACTTGTACCAGCGTCTCATTAAGTAGCCATTTGGAAATAATATACTGAGCTTCTGCCAGAGATCTAACCAGTATGACCTTTTCTGTTTCAAGACCTGACACGATAAATTACCATTAGTTCTATATACTAGTTTCACAAGAAACAGTGAACCACCATCAGCACATTACCTTCTCCAAGAAGTCCTGCTTCTGGACAAGCCAGGATCTGGAAGCTTCGGCCGCATTTTCCAAGTGTTTGAGCACCAGATTTCATAAGAGAGCCAGCGAACGTGGCAACAGTTCCCACGGACCTTGAAGCACTCGATATAGTACTCAAAACTGGAGTTACCTGTCCATCGGATCGAGAACCATATTGCCCAACATATCTACAGAAATCTGTATACGGACGGATCATGTTGTTATAATACATGAGCGTTGACTCTCGAGAACCGAGACTTTTCCCTAGCCTGCATTGGAATATAGCATGACAATCAATAATTTGATTCTTAGGCTGCACCTTCACAGTTACACTACCAGTAGCAACCAAAATGCATCATATGAAGACGCACAAAATAGAACAAGATATATTTCTGAATCACAACCACATCGCATTAACCCATAAAGTAACATATCATCACCAATCAACATAACAATCTCGAGTTGCATACAGAAGGCAACAGCTAGCCACTTTCAAGGCGAGCCAATTTGACAAATTACAGTCTAGGTTCACTAACAGAGTTATCCACGTCCACGCAAAGAGTAATATCATTAGAATCCAATTCAATGCAAACAACACAACACATATTGTTACTTGCAAAAACAATTTCGAACAGAAACACCTGTTATACCTTCACAGTTCCACAATTATTTTGTTAGCAACCAAAATGCATTACTTGCACTCTCTTTATATAGTTTTTTTTCTTGCGAATACAATATTACTGAATAACAATAACAAAACTGGGTGCAAGAAGATGAACTCAAATTAAAAAATCATGTCAAAGAGGCAATCCACATGCAATAAAATATTTTCAACAAACTAAAAAGAGCAGTGGGATGAAGCACAATATCCTACCGGTTCACAGCCTTTGCTGCCTGGCGTGCAAAAGGGTTCGCCCATGCTTTGGGTGCAGCAGACAGATTCAGGGTATCCTCAACAAAATCATATGGTTCATGATCTAGGCCAATCCAATTTCAAACATACCATCTGCCATCTACAGTAAACGGCATATTTAAGTTAGAGCGGTCTAACAAGTATCAACAAAAACAGTTGGGATGAACAAAGATAGAACCTTGTTTGAAAATTGTGCGGTCTCTTCTGATCCTGATCCAGCGAGTGATACATGCTCAATCATAGACAAATGATCGAGCACCTTATCTCTGAAGATGCAAATTGTAATAAGGAGTCAATTATAGCCTTCTAAGAGAGGAAAACAGGACACATAAATAATTTCATACTTAAGTTTCTCCAGATGTTCATCGGCCTTGACTTTAACCAGATTTTGCTCTAAACTTTGATCAGCAAAAAAACTTTCTTCAGTTGTACCCTTCTGCAAGGGTACCCCAGTCTGCATTTTTGATAAACCTCTAGTCAAATTCAATAACTATTAACTAAAACAATAACTTTAAAGCTATAAATAAAACAATAAACGCTAATATACCTTGAGCACCAGCAGTGCACAGTGTTTCCAAGCAACATTATGGGTGCGTTGAACTTTCTTAAAGAAGCCAAACAAGCAATGTGACTTTTGGCTGATAGGTTGTATCGTTCACCATGATCAGGTGCCAGGGATTCTATCCCAGTTTGAAGAACAATAAGATCAGGCTCATAAACAGATAAGGCTTCTCAACAATAGGCTCAAACAGATCAAGAAAATCGGCATCAGTGTGCCTAAAGCCTAAGGACACATTTAGAGCATGATGCTCCCCATGCCCTACACCAAATGTCCGTCAACGGATCACTGTTGAAGTCCCCGTACTTGTTAAAGGAAATAGTCATCACTCTGCTTGTTTTAAGAAAGCTTGCTCGACACCATCCAAGTGGTAAGCACCTACATCGACATAAAGTATGCGCTGCAAGCAAAAAAAAAAATCAGAACATTGCAGTTACGATTATTGTCAATAAAAGTAGAACATGAATTGATCAAATGTATATAGCAGAACATTGCCGTTACGATTATTATCAACAGAAGTAGAACATGATTTAATCAAATGTATATAGCGCCTAATGTCCTACCTTGTTAGTCTTCAGAAGATCTAACAATGCAAGAACCACATCGTTGATTAGACAAACTCCAGATGCTTCTGATGGATATAGTCCATCCGCCCAGTTGGGACTAAAGCAGGCTTCCTTGTTTCGAAAAAACATGCAAGCCCCGATGCTGGAAAGATTGATACCATCGCTGCTCCTAACACGCACATCAGGTGCTGCGATGAAAACAGAAGCCTTGGTTGCGTGGAAAACGTGGATGTCTTCCGGAGTGGATGGGAAAGGCTTGCAATCGTCACAAAGGCGGTTCAAACCATAGTGAAGAACAACTGAGTGAACTAAACTATAGTCTTCATCTGGACCATACTCCCAGAGAAA